>JAPQRP010050252.1:0-10874 GCA_037367295.1 Apogon hyalosoma
TGTGTGTGTGTGTGTGTGTGTGTGTGTGTGTGTGTGTGTGTGTGTGTGTGTGTGTGTGTGTGTGTGCTGCCCGGAGACTTAGAGGAATAGTAAAGCATGTCAAATATAGACTCAGATCTTTTCCCAAAAGTCTGCTCTCCCCAGCATAAAAACTACCACATCTACAACCCGTGGTTCCCCTGGGGTCACATACTAGTCTAATATAAGACTTATACAGCATTTTAAAGTTGTGTCAATTATCTTTGTGAGATAAATAAAGATGCCACTGTTAATTCACATCCACCATGATGTAATAAAGACTATTATATCCTGTGTAGATCAATGTTCTTATTTCATATATCAGCTGATACTTCGGTTTTCAGCTAGTATATTGGAAAATTGGCAGATATATCGGCTAGTGGCTTTTTTTAGCCCCCAAAATCGGTATCAGCATTGGCTCCAAAAATCCCACATCAGTCAGGCTCTACTATAAACCCAATTTGGTATGAATTCAACCAATAGTTTTGCTGCTACAGACATGTGAAATTCTGCCCATTACAAATAAATGGGATAATAAATAAAAAAGGAAGGACCGCAACGGAGACATTCATCTTAATTTTGTGTTTTTTTCCCCCAGATTATTTAAAGCACAAACTGGTTTAAAGCTGACCAGAATATGACAATAAATTAATCTATTCTGTTGTTCTCTCCTCTCAGTCCAAATCAAAAGGTAAATATAGATGATATGATGCCAGAGTGGAAAAGAGAAGCCACTTTTCCAACTGTAGTCATGTATATCAACATCTCATCCAGGGGTGGGAATTGATAGGACTTAATCAATATCAGTGCCATTGTCAATTCTGCGTACCAATCCAATTCCTTAACAATTCTCCTGTCGATTCCTGAGTTTTTTTGAGTGGGAAAAAAAAGTAGTTCGACAGGTCATAGTGGAGCTTGTTTGACCAGCAACGTTAGCACTGGTATGCAGGTGGTCCGACACATGACATTCCTGGAATTTAATTGCATGCCAGGCTGACAAATGCTTGAGCATGTTGCTGGTATTTGCACCCTTACATGAAATTACAGCATTACACTGATTACACATGGCATTATTTTAGTCTATTCTGGTGAAATGTAGCCAAGCTTTGGATTGCTTTTTCTCATTCTTTGTGTTTGAAGCAGGTCAGCGGGTGACATAATTACTTAATGTACCTCAAGGTGACGTAGGGAAAACCAGAAAGCGTTGGGCTGGGAAGTGAGAGAACTGTGAAGAAGAATTGATAACGGTGGAGGTGTACAATTCCAACGGAGTGGATCAATTGGAACCGGTTCTATGTCGGAACTCGTTTTCGATTCCCACCCCTAATCTCATCAGAATTACAGCTGTCAGTCATGTATTTTTGCCCAGTGACACCCAACAAACCTATCAAGCTCTCCAGCATTAACTGAATTAATTTAATATATTGCCCATCTATATTTTATTTAATCTAAATATATGGATGTAGAGCCCTCATTTACAATTACAATTACAGCAGCAAGAAACAGTACTGATAAAAATACTATCAAAATGGTAATTCACTGATGCTGCATTTGCCTTTTAGAGCCCATTCTAGCTCTTTATCATATGCTACACGTCTGTTATTAAGATATGCTGACTGTGTATGGGTGGACCTCGTGGGAGCCTATTAAGCAGACAAATTCTTGCAGCGTAGTCCTTTAATGCAGTTAGATGCACCTAATGTAAGTAAGTCATGTGGAATCTTTTTGCATTAAAAGTGCCACCTGTGCAGAAGATGCTCTGAGCAGAACTATGGCTGTGGTTATTAAGGAGTTGAGGAGCCTCCAGCACTTTGTTATTCATCAAAAAGTTCCTAATGAAGCTTTTGTCCATTAATAACAATGTGTTTATCTTTGTTTTACAGGGGAGCTTTTTCAGTGGTCCGCAGATGTGTTAAGCTGTGTACGGGACAGGAGTATGCTGCCAAAATAATCAACACCAAAAAGTTATCTGCAAGAGGTAAGCATATGTATATGTTGTGTTGCTAATTCTGTGAAATAACAACTATAGTAAAGATGAGACCAAGTGCACCTACGAGTTCACCCTAGTGATTATTATAACAAGGTGGGGATTATAAGGAGAAGGTTCCTGTTATGTTACAGGCTAAAAGTAGAATATGAAACCTTTAAAGAAAGATTAATTTGTACATAGTGTCGGTTGCAGTGGTCACCCCTCCACCTACAGTGAAGAGTCTTATATAAGTGATATCTAACAGCAATTACCCTCTCAGATGGTGATGCGTAGGAGGGACTTTTATCACACTGGGGTTTGACGATGAGAAAAGAAGGACAATGGAGTATTCACAGAAATTTGTCACAACAAAGCACTTTATTTTTACACCGAAGCACCATTCACTGTGATTTAAGACATTAAAATTGCATCAAATAAACAATAAAAAGCAAAAACAAATGTAGAAAAATATTGATCTTGTTCCCCAGGTGGGGAGCAGAGAAATGAAAAGCTGCTTCTCTATGCTTCGTTTTCATTGGGGGGGGGTGTCTGCTGAGTGAGCCGGTCCCAGATGACCCGAGGTGGTCTGGGTCCTTTAGGCCCGAGACCATTTAGTGCTTTATAGACAAGTAATAGGATTTAAAAATCTATGCTTTGACACACAGGAGGCCTACGCGGTGATTTAAGGAGCAGTGTAATGTGCTCCGCTTTGCTGGTGTTAGTGAGGGCAGTGGCAGCAGCATTCTGGACGAGCTGCAGCTGTCCCACCGAGCTGTCTGAGAAGACACTGTTACAATGCTCCAACCTGCTGAAAATAAACACATGAATAGGTTCTTTTCTATGTTGTTTAGGCAGAAATCCTTTACTTCTTACTATGTATCTAGTTAGTATCAGGCTGACTGTGTGGCTGTTGAAGGAGTGCACTGTAGCAGAGCTCTATGAATACCAGTCTGACCTTTTACGCAGCCTTCTTTCTGAGTTAGACTAATGATGATGGACGGATGGTTTTAGTGGCATTAATCATGTCATTCCAGTGGGTGTGTAGCCCCCACTTTGGTGTGATTGTTGTTTGCTTACATTATGAACACACTGCTGGGTTTGGCATTCATAAAAACTTAGTTAACTCAGCTGTGGTGAGTATGCCACCCCCTAGAAGTTTATTTATTAAATCTTGCTATTAATTTACAATAAATCCATTTTATTATAAAGTATTGAATTATTTACTCTAAATATTTAGAAAAGTACTAAAAGTTTTGAGTTCGAGTTCTTTCCACTGTTTTCACACATTTCCAAAGCAAAGCAACGCTCTGCCAAAGTGTCCAGTTAGTGTTTGTCAGCATTGTATCATTTTCTTTACTAAATTTGGACAAAAGCTTTTGTCGTCGCTTAGTGTCACATGCTGTGTGTCCACTAACGGTTTAAGCCAAAGCCAAGGCTAAATGCCATGGCCATGAGGAGCCCTTCAGCACCACCGTGGTTGCTGTGGCTCCTCACACCACCACTTGCTCAGCGTAAATCTCCTGCTGCCCCTGCAGCCTTGTAACTGGAGACCCTTTGCCGAGGCCAGGTGGCACCACACTGACACTTGACTATTACCCTGCCTTCACACACACACACAGACACACACCCATGCTTATGTTGGGAAAAGTTGAGTGTGGTACAACAGGCATTTTAACAGGCATTAGCAGAGGGCATCAACCTAGAATGTCTGGACATATCTGTTTGTCTCTCACAAGTGTTGGTCTCAGTTACAGCTGCACAAGGTTCAGATGACCTTTTTGAAGCAGGTAATGGTTTCTACTAAACTATCAGTGCTCTATAAGGACATACTCTTCAGATAAATTATATGTTGAATAGTTTGCTGCTGTGATGTGGCACATGGACATTTTTACAAATCAGCCAGTTGATTAGTTGTTCTTCAAAAGTTTTTTTTATTTTTATTTTTTGACTAGAATTTTTCATGTAAAAATAATTTGTTCACCTCGTCTTCAGAATATAGACTCTTAGAAGCAGAACAGTGTTTATAAATACATTTCATAATGTTGTTTTGCTCTTTTGGCATTGTTTTTTAGTATTTCATTTCAAGCTAAAATAAACAGAATTAACAGATTCCCACTTCTCTTTCACACATTTTTATGTCGCTAAAAATAAAGTTTCCTGTGAGCTCTTGTTTTTCAGTCATGAAGATGATTGTAAACGTGAGATGTAATAGAAAGAATGAACTGTTTTAAGAATAAGTATTTGTTTGGAACCATTTTATTTAACAATGCCCAGAAATAAAGCATTAAGTTATTAGTTTTTTTGGTTTTTTTTAAGTAAAATTACAGCAGCAATGAATAGATTAACTGATCAATGATTCTGATAATCAATGATCAGTTTTGCCATGACTTTAAACATGACATTAGAGAACTTTTTTCTGACATTATACACACCAAATAATAAAAAAAATTATACAAATTGACAATGACGAAATGAGCACTCTTCTTCTAAATCTCATTCCGTCATTTAATATTTAGTCCAGAATTTCCCATTTGCGTTAGAAATGGTGATTTTAAAGGCCATAGTATATTATTCTCATCATTTCCATAATACTAACCTATTCAGCCCATGTTTCCTATGGAATCCATCAAGATTGTCTTTTCCTTTTTATTTGTTACCATTTAAAGAAAAAACAAGCAAAACAAAACCAAGATTACATTAGCTGCATGCTTTCTTTTTTGTAATGCTGTTTCTCATAATCTTGGTGAGTATTAAGTCTCTTGTCCTATTTTAACTATGCATCAGTGCAGCGGGCAGCGTTTAATGAGATTAAACCTATCCTAGATTATCCTGCTGTTATTAGCAGGAGGCTAAAAGTTAATACCAACAGTTGGCTTAATGAGACCCAATGCAACACGTGCAGACACCACACAATAAATAATTCATCTCTAGGTTTTGCTATCATTCTGCCGTTATATTTCTCTTCACCTGCTTTATCAGGGTGTCACAGCTTTCCACCGTATTTCTGAGTCACAGCAGGAATAATCTCTTTGCTCGGTCACAGGACAGTAGGACTGATCTGACCTGACTGGGTGGTGCATGAGACTTGTGCTGCACTCTTACTACTCCTTACTAATGGATGAGCCATGTTCAAAGAAACAGCAGAGCAATGTTAAAGCCTGCAGAGCTGCCGCATACTACTTCTACTCTACGCTCTATTTATAGCCCCATGACCTATCTGACATACACTGCTACTGTGGGGTTTAATAGCACTACTTTAGCAGTGGGTTAGGTTGTTTGGTGGTTACTTTATTTGTAATGCGGCTGGTATAAGGTCTCTAAGCTTGTAGTCAAGGTTGCGACAACTTAACAGGAGTGTTTGCTGTAGACTGGCAGATGGAGATGGTAGCTGAGGGGAGGGAGGGTCATGCAAGAGAAGGAACCCCAGGCACTTGGCAGCTAAGGGCCATGCGCCTGTACGCCTACATGCCTTTAGCACGGGACTCTCATCTGACTCTCTCTTTCAGTGTCTTTCTCTCCGCCTGACACACTCACACAGATATTCAGGCAGCCAGAGCAGAGGAGCTGAGACTGCGATGCACCCAGTCAACTGCTTACTACACTAGTAATCTTACAACTACAGGACTTGTTTTAGATATAGTCAAAAGACTATTCTTTTGCTAAAGCCATGATTTACCAACTCAAAGAAAGGCAGCAATTAATGACTTTTTGAAAAATAAAAATAATTAATTAATTAATCATAACCATATATACACTAGTTAGTACACCTTTTTCATGTAACACACAGTATGTACTTTCTGCTGCCCAGTAAGGCCAGGCAAAACAGTAGCAGATGATACGTACGCACTGCAGATCCACCACTTTTGTTCTTATCTTTAGTGATAAAAGCCCTAAAAATATACACTAATCATGATTGAATTATTTGCTTAAAGAATTTCACTATAGTATTAAAAGAGCTTACAGTTTTATTCTAGTGAAATAACTTCAGGCAGAAGAATCTGTTCTTAATTGCTTGCCTGGGTAAATAAAGGTTTAATAATTTTTTTTTTTAAAAAAAGCAACTTGAACACTAGAAGCACCAATGGGTCATCTTTATCCAAAGCTGTTTTTATTTTTATGTATTCTTCTGTTTTAATAAAATATTGAAGCTCCTCAGTTTTTGACTTTTGCTAAAACTGTGCTGTGTTGTACTCCACATTGCCAAATATAGTTAAGATAAATCTATGTTAAAAATATGGATATATATAACTTGAGCCACCATCAAGTCAATTTTTTTTTTCAGTTTTCAGGCAGTGTGTGATTTTAAATGTATTTATACTGATGCTCATACAAAGCTGTCAGTGTTCCTAAAGATGCTTTAATTCTGAAATGTGGTCATTAAAACATGGGTGATGAACCAACTGATTCCTTAGTGAAGAGAATGACTCAGTACAATGACAGAAGATATTTTTGTGGTCTAGAAATGTGTTACGGGTAAATTTGATCCCTCTGATGGGTTTAGGTATATTGCAACTCCTTACAGTTCTGGCATTAGACTTTGATATAAGGTATATGAGACTGTGGACATGTAGCCAAATTAAATTCTGGATGTCTCAGATGCAGTTCATAGGTCAGCTCAGTATATAACAGGACAGATGATGTGAGGTGTCTTATCTAGTAATCTTACTTTCTGTGTACATACTGCTTTAAATAAATATTTCAGAAAAATTACAATTGTATCTACTACAGTGGCCCCATTATAATGTCACAAATTTCTGGCGACCGCAGACATTAAAAATGGAGACCTTTTTTTGCTAAAATTAATTTGTTTTTGATCATGTAATAGTTTGCAAATCTATGTTGCAAATAAATGTTAATTTTAGACAACATTTAGGCTATATAATGTAAATTATTATGGACAGAGGCAGAAAAGCCAGGTTGCGATTACTGCACAAAGAGAGAATTTTGTTTTCCTTGGTCAGGATATGTAGTCAGTCAAACTTGTATTTACAAGGCTGCAAATTAATACTGAAAAAACAATAACTCATACTATGAATTATGAAAGAGCTGCAGCATCTGAAACCAACCACAATGAACATTTGACAGATAAACAGTACCACAGTGCTTCAGTTTGAACATTTGACAGATAAACAGTACCACAGCACTTCAGTTTCAGCTTCACAGTTTGTCATGTCTTTTATGTATTGTGATTGTCTCTGCCAACTCACCATTTATTTTTATTAGTAAGTTTTTATTTTTATCAATTACTAGAAATTTCAGGCGACCCCATTTGAATTCCAGGTGACCCAAGGTTGAAAAACACCTATCTACTACCTGGAAAAAGAGCAAGATGGGATTCAGTGAGCTCAATGATTGTACCAACTACTGTTCATATAGCAAACTTAATCATGGTCCTCAGTATGTGACATTCTCTAACCTCCCACCCTTTCTCTTGCACCAATCCAACACATGTCCACAGCCTATTGCAGAGTTTGTTTATTGGCAGCGGTCTCTTGACATGGACTGCCAGAGGTTGCTATACGATCTTGTATTTATTCTAGTTTCACTTAAATGTAGAAGCACGTATGAGTGCCTGGTAGTGATTCACCTGCAATGCAGTGGTGGTGATCTGACCTGGTTTTGTGTCGGTGTCAAATAACCAGGACAAATGCTTGAAGTATTCTTTTTCTAATCAAATAACTAATACAGCAAATGTAACTTAAAGCAAGCTTGAAAATATTACTTATCCAGCCATGATTTTTTTTTTTAAACCACAGGATGGTTAGAAGTTATTTCCCAGCTTGTTAGAGTCATTACTTGAATTTACATGTTGGGAAAAAGGGTTAAAATGTATCTGGAGGTAGTTTTCTTTTTACATCTTCTTTTCTCCTGGAGAGTTGAGTTCTCACATGATGATTAACCTAAATTTATTCCTCTGTTCCTCCTCTCCTCTCCTCTCTGCTCCTCTCCTCAAATACATAGTTTCCTTAAATGAATGCTGTCCTTGGGTTTTCTCACTCAGCGAACACTGTGTGCTTTTGCTCTTCTCTGCCACCTTTCTCTTTCTCCTACTTGTCCTCTTTTCTGTGCTTCCTGTGTCAGCCCCCGTAGGACCAGTCCTCATCGTCTTCTTCCATTTCACCACTCTCCTCTTCCATTTTTTATTTACTCATGTAGTAAATATAACATGTGTGCACAGATTTGTTTTGATTGTTTTGTGGCATTGTACTTCATAGTATTGAGAAGTTCTGTTTTTATACCATTTGTGGAGAGTCTTTATGGGCACTCCTGCATTTCTCATATGTATTGCATGATAAGGATAACCAAATAAAACCTTGTCCTGGCAGATCATATGTCATTTACAGTGGTGACTGAAGGTTTAGCTCTCATTGATCCAAAAAGCCTTATAAAGTAGGGAGGGATTAAGGTCCTGAATAGTGACCTTCCTTGTTATTAAGAAGGATATAGGTCTCGTCTTAAGTCAACCAGCTGTGAATCCTAAGACAGGTCAACAACCCATATTGTTTTCCAGTCTTAAGACTCCAAACTCAATGCAGGACAAGGCAGAAGCACAGTTATTGTCAGAATTTACCTTTATTTCACATGCATAACAATAACACAATACCACCTCCATTTGTAAAAGATAATGGTTTAACTTTATTGAAATTATAATATTTTTTCCCATTATATTAAAAAAAAAAAAAAAACTTAAAACTTTTTACTACAGAAATAATCATGCAGCTTTTCAAGGATATGTAGTTAACAAAGGCTCTCTCTGGCCATCTGGTAGACTAAGCTAAGAAAAACCAAACCACTTATTCAGAAGCATTGCTGTACTTAGTAGAGTGATGTCAGCAGATGCCTCTGAAAGATGGAATGATGCCTGTTCTTATAACATGTTATCCACTTTTTTAACATTTGATGCAGTATCCAAAACCAGGGTGACCAATAAGAAGGGATGACATTTCCAAAAGAAGAAAGGATGTAAAAGGGGAAAAGTAAATAGCACTAGTTGGTGGAGACATTTGCGATCAACATTCTCTTTCTTTTTCAGCAGAGAACGCATCCATGCTTTGTGCGTATTAATCGCCCCTACATTTTTTTCCTCCCTTCCTCCTCTCTTCCCCTCTCTTCAACACTCCTCCACTTCTTTCTCCGCCTCGTTCCTCTCATCTTCTAAGACTATAATCACTGGGCTTACACTTCACTGTCACTCTTCAATGTCAGTGTGAATGCGTGCACTTCTATTTGTGTGCTTGCCTGTACTGCGTGTGTGTGCAGTATGCGTGCATTTGTGTGTTTGTGAGTCCTACATGGATGTGTCTTTTTTGCTGTGCTCTGCATGCACATACATGGTGGCCCACCCCCCTAGTATATATGTGTGTACAGTATGTGGGCTAAGATTGCTGCTTGCCTGATAGCCATGAAATCCAGGTTGACTAGCATCATTAAGCTGTTATATAAGCTGCAATGCACACACTCAGATAAATGCATAATCTATGTTGTCCTCTTATCAGACAATCGTTTGTTGATGTTCTTGTCTGACTCATAGGAAACTATATAATATGTATATCTGTGTAATCTTCATAATTGAATATTCCCTGTCTGAGTGAAATGATGGAGGGTAAATAAAAGCAGGTTTTCATGGGTTGAACTGAATATTATGTGTCTGTTGTATCACATATTCAGTTGCTCATGTACCGTGTGAATATCCAGTGGAAAGATCTTCATTCTAATTCACTTCTTCATTCATCTATCTATACATCACTGATGATTATCTTTTTCACCACTATCTGTCCAAAAAAACTGCACAGCTCATTTTTCAATTTCACCTTTCGCAGATTGACTGCTACTGCTTTACAACTGCAAGCTATAACAATACAGTGTGTTTGCAATCGTATGTCAAGATTAATTTGTCATTCTCTCTCTCTCTCTCTTTCTCTCTCTCTCTCGTTCTCTTCGTCTCTAGATCACCAGAAGCTGGAGCGAGAGGCGAGGATTTGTCGCCTGTTGAAACACCCTAACATTGGTAAGGGCTGGTCTTTCTAGGTTTGCTCCCTGTCAACAAAAAACGTCCCACAATATATGTGTCTACCTGGATTCTGATATTCTGCTAATAATCAGATTAATGGCTCATAAACCTGGATTAGTTGAAAGAGTCTGGCTTCGATTGAGGGATGGTGTAAGTACTTGATAATCCATTTGCTAGGAAAATAATACAGATACAGATAAACTTAATTCATTCCCAGGGGTTATATCAACCATTTTATCTGATCTTTCATCTCGAGTTGGAATAAATATGCTTTTCTCTGCATTTTCATATAATGATAACTTTAGGTGATGTGATGAGGGACAAACATGAAGGTAGCAAGAAAAAAAAAAAAGCCTTATAGTTGCTTTAACTTTTCTTGGAAATCTGAAGACGCAAGTAATTACTTTGTTTATGTTTGAAAGGCTCAAAATGCAGTTGTGTTTGAAAAGGAGAATGAAGCCAAAATCCATAAGCCATTAGTGAGAGTTTAGACCTGTTAGAGCAGATGGAACCATTTGCACTTAAGTTGCATCATGATTTCAATGCTTTGTGACATGTAAACACACATCTTATTGCATTTCTTCATTGCTGAGATTTTTCGGCATAATGATTAGTTGACTATTGATCTGTTAAATTAATGACCCTTCCATCCTACTGCAAATTTGTTTGTATTTTTTAATGGTTCAGAAATAAAATGTGCTTAATCTGACATTAGCTGATTTGATGAATTGCAAAATAAATAACCAAAGTGCTTTTTAGTGAATGTTTTCAAGATACACAATAAAGTGTCATGACATACAGTTTTATGTATATAGTTTATACACACACACACACACACACACGCACACACACACACACACACACACACACATATAT
>JAPQRP010050254.1:0-10874 GCA_037367295.1 Apogon hyalosoma
TATCATTATATTTGACCAAACAAATGGACCTTTAGTTGGACCAGGCATTAAAATGAACAAGAAACTGAAGAAAACAAGGGGGGCTAAGAATTTTTTCCACGACTGTAGGTTAGAAAAATTATGAAAGTAATAGCATTTTTAACCCACAAGACAACTAAGACTATCCAAAATCCAGACTAAAATTGAACTGAAAAGGTGAAGGTGATTATCTTGACCCTAAAACCTACTCCAAATGAAAATAAAACCTTAAAGTGCTAATTTAATCACATTATTGTACAAGGTTTTATTGTTACATTATTAAAGATTGTGTCGAGTACACGAAATCAGTGGTTGTATCAGGGTTATATATTTAAAACTGCTGTTCTCCTAATCTATTAAAGATCAAACCAGAAAGAATTTCTCATAATATGCAACTAAAGATAGTTGCTAATGTGTCTTCACAACGGGATATTGCTTATTTGTTTTCTTCCCAACTTTAAAATTAGCTTTGAAATTAGTAAGTTGGTTAAATAATGTCTCAACAACCCAGCAAGTCAGTATTTTAGGTCACCTCTGAAAATATCAAATATACTAGCATTTCCTGCAGAGGTATGTTATTGACCCACCTCCAGCTTACTCACTAAATTGTAATATTTATAGACTTTTCACATAAACGTGAACATAACCTCATACTTTAACCTAGCATCTTATCTCCTAACACCGTCCTGTCCCAGAATATCACATAACTAAGGTCATGTCACTAATGAAACCTAAAATCGTTACAAAAAGTAGTACTAGTTTGGTTTAATGCACAGGTGTCAAACATGTGGCCCGGGGGCCAAAACCAGCCCGCCAAAGGGTCCAGTCTGGCCCGTGGGATGAATTTGTGAAATAGAAAAATTACACTGAAGATATTAGCAATCAAGGATGTTAAAATCATTTTAGGTCAATTCAGTCTAAAGTGGGTCAGACCAGTAAATCATAATATAAATGAATGAATGAATTTATTTTGGTTTGTACATCAATCATTGTACCCAGTACAATAATCACAATACACATAAACATAAAAGGAATAGACTAGAAGCAAAAGCTTATTTTTTTTGCCTATCCTTTTCACCTGATGCACTGCTGACATAAAATTACATGTGTTCAACATTGAGCCTTCACACCATAAACAGAAAAAAAATATCTACCATCTCAATTCAATATTCATTCATTTTCTGAACCTGCTTTATCCTCACTAGGGTCATGGGGGTCACTGGAGCCTATCCCAGCTCCTTATGGGTGAAGGCGGGGTTCCCCCTGGACATGTCTCCAGTTCAGCACAGGGCTGAACATACAGACAAACAACCGCTGTCACATTCACACCTATGAACCAATATCAGTGCATGTCTTTGGATGGTGGGAGGAGCCAGAGTACCCTGAGAGAACCCACACAGACACGGGGAGAACATGCAAACTCCACACAGAAAGGTCCCACCCTCATCAACTGGTGTTGGAATCGAACCCAGGACTTTCTTGCTGTGAGGCACCAGTGCTATCCACTGCACCCCTGTGTCACCCTCAATAAACTTAAGGCTTTTTTTTTTTTATTTTTTTTTTTAAACTTTGCCCAAGGAGTGAATAGTTTAAATTCATCACCAGGTCCATTCCATAATTTCACACCCACAACCCCAGTCCATCTAGACTTCACATTTGTCCTCACTTTAGTCCATTCACGATATAAAGATCTCTGAAAAACTCAAGTCCAAGAAATCACAAATGGTATTTGGGGCAATACTATCTCCCATATACCTATTTAGAAACATTTTTTATACCTCTTTTTAAATATATTTATGTTTGTACTTTGCTTTATGTTTTGCTCCAGACTGTTGTACAAAGTCACTCCACAACTTGTGATGCACATACTTTTCATTGTTGTTCTTACTTTATGTTGTTTTAGATTTGGGTCTCCCCTTAGATTATTGCCTCCTCTTTCAGTGAACATTCTCCCGATATTTTTGGGCAGTAGATTATTTCTTGCTTTGTACATTATCTGCACTGTTTTAAATTTTACCAAATCCAGAAATTTCAATGTGTGTGATTTTATAAATAGTGAGTTTGTGTGTTGTCTCATAATAACCTATAAATAATGAAAAGGGAAAATTTTTCTCTTTCTTTGGGTTAAAAAAAAAAGTTAAATTACACAAAAATGTTTACGTTTACAGACTAGCCCTTTGCAAAAAAAAAAAAAAAAATGTGAATAACCCAAGCAAATAAGAAGAACCTGAAATCTGATAAGAGTAGTATGTCTAATTTTATGCCTGTTACTACATGTTTTGTGTATTTGGAGGTCCACTGTGACCTGTAAGCTGTGATGTACATGTCACATCTCTATCTGGGCTCTGGTTTTCTTTCTCTCTCTCTGACCTCGTTTCACACTCACTCTCCTAATGAACTCAATCGGCTGCGTCTCATCAGGTGAGGGGTATATATTCACTGTTCTGGTCTCTGTTCTTTGTCAGATTGTTGCTCTCTCTTGTGTGAAATTACCCAGCGTTACCTGTTTGCTTCTCCATTGCTGAACCTGACTGATCCGGACCTGCTCCCTGCCTGACCACGTCTTCTCGCCTGACCCTGGTATCGTACCTGCCTGTTCTGACTCTGTCTCCTCGTCTGCTCCCCGGTTACCCACCTGCCTTCTGTCCCTTGACCACGTCTCCTGTCTCCGCCTCAGATGTTCCTGGTTCTCCTGGCTTCGACCCTTGCCTGTCCTCGACTCCCCTTGTGCATGATCCTTGTCAGACTCTGGTTAACTGTGGCTGTTAACCCTAACACAGTGTGGTCCCATGTTTCCTCACTGTTGTGAGTTTTTGCACCTTAATGCTCAGCGGACTATGGAGAGGAAAGGACTCTTTAAACTGTTGCATTCTGTGTGCCTTGAACTTAAGAAAGACTGTCTTAAATTAAGTTCATCTGTCTGTGGTCTGGGTCTGTACCGCACCTGTTACAGTACATGTATAAACAATAAACTAAGGTGTAATATTGTTCAAATTACACTTGTTTTTTTCTTTAGAATTTTCAGGTTCATATTTGTTCAAGTACAGTTTGTAGATGTAAACATTTTCTTTACGGAATTTGACTTAGAAAACTTTGGAATTGATATTATTTCTAAGTTCTTATTGTATTATTTTACTGGTGCGGCCCACTTTATATTATGTTAGGCTGGATGTGGAACCTGAACTAAAATGAGTTTGACACCCCTGGTTTAGAGCTACAGATCACATACAATTTCAACTGACAATGTGAAATGGAATTGGATGATTCATTTTAAAATTAGTCAAACTTTCTACCAAAGAACTCAGATTATCAAGAGCTGAAACTTAAAATACAGTTTTAACGCAACAGAACTGTACAGAAACAGAGATAATGCACCATTATGGACTGACAGCAGTTCTCAGATTCCAACACACTTCTGTCTTTTACCTGTGACCTCAGTGTCTGGACCCTTTACTACTGTGACACTTGAATTATTCACTAGTTTTTGTTCATTAACCTCATCACTGTGTATCAGAGCTATGGGTCCACAGTGCTCCTTGAAATCCTATTCATAATCCTACATTTATCTTAAGTGCTGCTAAATAAAAAGGACCAACCATAACTGCAAATAAATTCTCAGAAGTAGAATAAGAGCTGATTGCTTTGCCAGTGTAAAATGTATTTAAATATAATTATTATTTGATTTTATGATGCAAGACAGGTTTATTTACATTATATAGAGAATTTCATACAAAAAACAGTTCACTGCACTGACAATAAATACATGAAATATCTACAGGAAAATAAAATCATAAAAGACACAAATATTAAGAAACAAAAGCACATAAACATTGAAATAAAAATGAAGAGTTAAATTACTGACATGTGAGAAGAAATGTTTTTCTTGGATTAAAAATATCAGCCTTTAGGATAAATGTAAATGAAGTTTGTTTTCTGTTGCAGCAGAATAAATAAATACTATTTCAGCTTCATTATCACCTTTGTACACATTTGTCTTTCTATCAAATCCTACTGTCATAACTTTTTTAGATTGTTTCCTTCATGAGGGAAGGACTCTGGTCTGGTCTACAGGTGAAGGGACGACCAACGAAGGATCCTTGAATAATAGAAACTTTCTAGTTCAGCTTCACCACTGAAACGGTAAAGAAACCCTGCAATTTCTAAAAGTATCCACCAGGCAGCACTAAATCATTACATGCTGTGCAGAAGTGTGGTTATAGTGAGTAAATTATTTAAAAAGCATCTGAAAAGGACTCTAATTTGCTGAAAATGTAAGGCTTTATATCATTTGTATTTTTAATTTTTTTTACTTTTCATTATTTCAGTTATATAGCATTTTTTTTTTTCTGTATTTATTTCTGAGGAGGTATTTATATAAGCTTTTTTTTTTTTTTTTCTTCTATCCTCTCCTGCACAATGGTGTTATTTGCATGCTATTTTTGCTTTTGTTTTGTTTGGTGAGTAGCACCGGAGGAAAGGTGGGTGTCTTGCCCAAGGACACAATGGCACATGACTGGACTGGAGCCAGATTCATCACCACTTTAAGTTTCTGGGGCTTCATTTTTTCAATGCATAATGCTTTGCCTGGCTGGAGTTCAGTCCCCAGTCTCACCGGAGTCATCCCTGCTGCTGAGGTCACTTACAGGTACAGAGTAGAGGCAGATGGAGTTCACTTCTCATGGACTCCTCTGGGGTGGACCAGTGGCAGCTGCTGGTCTTTAACCCAAATAGACCCGAACATCCACTGCCGACCAAAACCATCTACTGATCGAAAATGTTTAATACCTGTTAATCCACTAATTCAATCAATATGTGTAAATAATTGGTGTAAAATACAGTTATTCATCTTTTCATGGTCATTAGAGATAACCCATTTGGACGTTCAGAGACTCTGTAGTTACCATGGAAACACTGTCATCGTCTACAACATTGATTCACCAGTAAAACCCATGGAGTTGGATCAATGACAGTGGATGGACACACTGGGTTCATGTTCAGTTATCTGTATCTTTGCTGAAAATGTCAATTTTTCTTCAGTTTTCTCTGTTGGTTATATAATGACCCTCAACTTTAATCTGAGCTTTAATGAACATCTACATGATCACTAAATTAAATATAAGAAAATACTTGATTTTCACTGAAAATTTGCAAAAAACAAAGGATAGTATTACAGTAAATGGTGATAATTTAATTAAGAAAGGTTAGGGAGAAAAATTTATTTGGGAACGACCACAAAAGTCACGCAGGGTCTTTATGGGTTAAGAGGGGAAGCTTATCTCACGGTTCCATCGTACAACTTGTTGTACAATAACAAAGCAATTAAAAATCACAGGAATGCTTAATTGAGGCTGTTCTGCTTCATCTATACCATAAAACCACAGCAACACACTCTTGCAGGTGTATGACTCGACCCTTTATCTATTCAGCTGATGTAGTCACGGCACTTTGGCAAATGACCTCTGTTCCTCTGATATCCCATGGGGCTGAGCTCCAACGTGCTCCGATGTCGGTATGTTTCAACATCGCTGTCAGTCCAGACGGGTTCAGTCTTTTGGACCAATACCAACTCTTTCCAACAGTTCATCCAATCCAACGTCCAAAGTCCAGCATCCTGGCCCCGCCTACTGACCCATTCACCCTGAGAGATGCTGAACGTCTATGGGAGGGTTTTGAGTGGAACGATTTTATGCATTTAACCAATGACCACCATGCCTCCCTGCAGTGAAGAAAAAAACAAAAAAACAGCTTGGTGCTGCCTCATAGACAAACCACTGACACTCGACGTCAATGGGGAATTCAACAGCGTAGGCTACTGATACGAGAATGTATCGAGGAATTTGTGTCGGAAAGCAAACAAACAACTGGTCAGAACAACATAGTCATAAAATGAAGTGCATGCTTGAACAGTTTGAATGTAAATGTAAATTCAACAGTGTAATTCTGCCCATTAATGTCCTGAAATGTTAGGGGAAGTTCAGCTTCCCTTGCAGTCACAAAACCATCGCCTCTGGGGTGGACCATCCCTCAGTAGAAACATGGACTGTACCCAGACCAGCTAGTATCCAGGGGTTTTTGTAGAAGAAAAGAACCATCCAGACAGTTCCCAGAAACAAGACCATAAGCCAGGGTTTGTCATGGTCTGGGGTCAAAGGTCTTTGTTACTTCTCTGTTGCACTATTGATACTGACAATTACATTAAGGTTTTGGATCAACACAAACTGTTTTCAAGATGACAACGTTTCCACAGGCGTCCATGCAGATTTCAACAAGACCATATAAAACCATGTTGTGCACACATTCCAAAGGCCTGGTGAGGAAGAAGAGGGCATGGGTGGTCACTATTTCAACTGTTTCTTGAAAGTGTTACAGGTTAAATGTGAGGAATGGATGAATATTTACAAATGAAGTTAACCAGATAAAACCTGAAATATGTTGTTTTTATTTGGGTTTGTATGTTAAATCTTTGGTTTAGTGATACTGGTACAGTAGTAATATAAACTATACAACCCATAAATGTAGCCTACTACACATATGTCACCACAATGTGACTTCCCTGTTGACGTCTTTTGTGCCATGTGACTTACCATCTTTTTATTTTCCTCTCTGGAACACCCCCCCTTGTGTAGACTGTATCTCACACACTGGAGTTGGACATTGTGATGTTAAAATATGTTAAACTACTGAAATTGTCCCACTTCTTGTTGACATGTTTCCTGACAGACCCTACACTTACATTTGTTAGATTACAAATAATCGACACTGCATCTGTATTGTTAGTTTATTCCCTACATCCCTGCTATGTAAAGGCAAATCAGTTCAAGGTAATTTGATTTATACAGCCTGATATCACAAATTCGCTTTGTTACAAAAAAATCCCATAATCCCATTTGTACTAAGTCTTTGTAATTCGATATTTTACTGAGTATGTGGAGATGTTTGAGATATTCTGATAGTATGCTGGTGTCTTACTTCAATTTCTTGTACATTTTCTCAACATAAACATATTTGACTGTGAAACGTCACACCATTATTATGCCCATACCACATTGTTTCTTCCTCTGTCTCTGTAATTCCTGCACATCTCATGAAATTAAATTTTTAAAGTTTTTTTTATTTATTTTATTTATTAATCTGCACAAAAGTGTTTATCCTGGCCATACTGAGGTTTTAATTTTCATTTATTTTCCCATAACACACAAAACTGTAGGTGAATTGAATGTGTCATTGTTTTTAACGCTGCCTTTTCCCAAACACTGAGTTGAACAGAGCTGTTTTTATTGGGTGATCAATAGCAGTAACATGATACATACATTTGCTGTACTAAATTCTATTTAAAATGGAAGATTGTTCATCAAAAGTTTATAGACGGTCACATTAAACCCATGTGAAATCCAGAGGAGAGACTTCATCCATAAAAGATGCAAAATGACCAAAAGTATGTGATATGTCTGTAAATTTGTGTCCTGAGGATAATCTATTTTTGGGGTCTTGAAATGAAAGAGCCAATGGTTTTTGAATGTGTTTAAGACATTTAGAGATGCTGTTTTTGCAAAAAATAAAATAAAATTTAATAAGTTTAAAAAATCTTTCAACATGTTTGAATGACAAGAAACATTTTCATTCAAACATGTTGAAAGACCCTTTTTCACAAGCCAAATATCTTGTGAACAGTGTGACATTATTTTCAGATGTGGACTTTTTTTCAGTGAGACAAAGCCTCAAACCAACACTAATGTGATCCTGCACCACAAATCTGGTCTGAAGGAAGAAAAAGCAAAAACTAAATAAGTCTGACAGTGTCACTAATCACTGAAAACATGTTTGTGTGCTATTATTTTATTTAGACCTTACTTTGTTTCATTCATCCAGATGATATTGTCCACAGTTCAGACCATGCCTACAAAGGAAACCTGAAGTGGTGTTCCATGTTATTGGACAAGTGTGAAGTGCACTGTATTTTCCATCTTTGGAAGAACTAAATAAGTTCGGTGACCTAATGTTTCTCCATTCTTGAGGGACTTTTTCCCCCAAATTTTGCAAAAATGCTGCCTTAGACTCAAAAGGAACTGAGTGGACACATCTGACTACACAGTTCTTGACATAAGATCCATTCACAGATTGGAAATAATTATCCTAACGTGCTGTGCACTTTTAATACCCCTCGGCCACATATAGTGTACAATTCTGTTGAAAGTTACTGCCCTGTAACTGACATTAGACTGTCTTTGGTGTGGAAATGTCAAAGCATTCTTCAGATTATGCAATTATGTCGTTGACAGGATGTTGCCATTTGACCTTGAAAAAGTAGGTCAAGGTGACCTACTTTCAATAGTCTTCTGCTCCATGCCGAGATGCATCCACAGCAAAAATTTGGTACAGATATGTCAATACATTCTTCAGATAATGAGATTAGGTTGTTGAATGGACAGACAGCAAATCGATTACAAATACCCCTTCAGTCTGAAGTTAGCCGAGGGGTAAAAACATGTACATCTCTTAACACTGTACCTTCAAAAGGTTTAAATTAATAACAGAACATTTGTAAAACTACATATCTTTCTTTAGGTCTATTTAGTGAATTCTAACACAACGTAGACAGAAAAAGTCAAACCACAGCATGTGAAACACATTTATTCAGAAGAAAATGCTGTTTGGTTTATAAAGTCATACATAAGAAACCATGGGTTTAGAACACCTAAGGGGAATTAATGGCCTACAGCCCCTCAGCTGTTCTAAAATCACACAAGACTGAATACAATAAACACGCAACAACTAAAAATAAATTAACAATGGCTTCATAACAAATAATCAACCAAGCAGTGCAGTTTTTCAGTAGGTTAGCAGAACGATTACCAAGTAAAACACACACAGTAGAAAGAATGCTTACAAATCTGGACAACATCTAACATTTATGTGAATTCAGCGATTAAGTGCACTTAGAAGTCATATGATATGATATTTTATGTAGGACTGCTCTTTTCTGGCCCAGTTTCAGTTTCATACGGTGTCCAGATTCTTTGGACATGTTACATCCCTACAGCCTTACATTTACAGTCCTGATTCATGGCTGTTACATGGAAACTACCACAGAAAGCATGGTGCAGCATTAAACCCATCATTTATACAGTATTACCTTCAAAGAAAAGGGACCATGATCATAAGGCAGTAAGAGTGTCAACATCATGATACACTAACAATAGTTACTGGACATAAACAGCTACTATTAACTTTAGTGCCTCCTGTCTTTCTTATCTTCCTTCTCTATCCAGCCCAATCTCTCTCCACCACTCAACCATATTCACTGAGTAAAATTAAACTTGCCACAGCTTTAAACATGACTTGGCCAATCAGAATCAAGAACTGCAACTATCAACTTGTTAGAAAAATCTTAAGACCACACTGACTACTGGTCAGCCTTTAAATAGGCCGAGTGACTGATTCAAAGTTTGTAGACACCTGTGATACTAATTAGAGGACACACCTTGGATGAACATGTCCCCATGGGGACATTATTTTCAGTCTTTTCTAAGGGTACCATTATTTATGTCCAGGCCTGTTTCATGAGTTTGTTTTTTAAAATAATTCTGTTGAACCACAATTTAAATGCAATGTCTGATTTTCATTGTTTAATTTTCATGGAATTTTTATTTATTATTACTTTTGTCAGATTCAAGTTATTTCTGTGACCATTGTGGGTTTTCCTTTCATTAACAGAGGGGGACCAACAATTTGGACCACGTGTGTATATTGTATAAGCAGGTAGGCCGGTGTTAGTGGTCACGGAGAAAGTGTTTTTACAGATTTGTTCCCAGAAATCGGGGTTGGGAGAGAAGACCAGATGGTTTTCCCACTTGACTGTTGGGAGTGTTATTGTACTATTTAAGATGGATATGAGTGAATATAGTTTAGATGTTAGTTTCTCAGGACTATTGATTTGGATGAGTTCTTCGATTAACTGGGATGGCTGTAGTGTGTTATTGCTTAAGCTGACTTTTTCTTTAATTGTTAGTTTAAGCTGTTGATATAGAAGAAACTGATCTCTCCCAACCCTGTAGGTCTGAATAACTGTGTTAATTGGCATGAATTGATTGTTGTGGAATAAGTGGCAGAAGTGTGTGATTCCCTTTGTTTCCCATGTGGACAAGTGAATGGGTTTATTTTGTAGAGTGAAGGCTGGATTGTGCCAAAGTGGGGTGAACTTATTTGGTGCTAGTGATGACTTTGTGATTTGGTTTATTTTCCACCAGGCTGTCAAGGTTGTGGAGATAGTGTGAATCTTGCATATGTTAGATTTACTAATAGACTGTGGAAGGAAGGGGAGGTCTGCAATGGAGATGTTTTCACACTGATGCTGTTCCAGTTCAAGCCAAGGGTAACTGTGGTTCTGTTTGTGGATCCATTTAACTAAATATTGTAGTTGATTGGCAAGGAAGTAGTGTAGGAAGTTTGGTGCCTCGAGTCCACCATGTTTTTTTGTTCTGCAGAGTCGACAGTGAAATTCGAGGTTTTATATTTTTCAATAGAATTGTGTTGTTAGTGTGTTGAGTTGCCTGAGCCAGTTGTCTGTGGGAGTGGTGGGGATCATAGAGAAGAGGTAGTTAATCTGGGGTAAGGCTTCCATTTTTACTACTGCAATTCTTCCAATGAGTGTGAGTGGTAGTTTTGTCCAGCGTTTATAGTCATCTTTGATTTTTCTTAGGAGGGTAATGTAGGTGAGATTAAAAAGCTCTGACAGCCTGGGGGAAATACACTGCTCAAAAAAAATAGAAGAACACTTTGAAAACACATCAGATCTAAACGGGGGGAAAATTATCTTGAATATCTTTCCTGATAATAAGTAGGTGATGTATTAGTAA
>JAPQRP010050256.1:0-10867 GCA_037367295.1 Apogon hyalosoma
AGAACCCACGCAGACACGGGGAGAACATGCAAACTCCACACAGAAAGGTCCCACCGACTGGTGTTGGAATCGAACCATAATCCAAATCTAAAACAACTATTAGCTACACTGGTCCAACAATACAGGCAATGCGTCATCCTGATGTCTTTTCAACATATATTTCTGTCTTTGAATGCTGATGTTGACACAGTTGAAGAACATAGTGAAAACTGTTAATACAAATACAAAATGGTAAATAAGGAAATAAGGAATCTGTCAGTCTTTGAAAGTTTCTGAGGTTAACACCAGGAAATAGACAGCTCCTAACATGCTAGCTTAGCAGCAGATGTATCCAATAAACATCTGATAGAGTGTCTTAAATAACCACATGAATAAATTACTTACAGCATAAACAATAAATTTAATTTACTTTAGATAATCTTGGAGCTGTTGTGATTCTGACCATGTCTTTAATGTGTAATTCTGTGTCCATTGCAATAGACATTCAATAAACTTTAAACGTAAAACATTCATTCTAAAACATATTGGTAATGTTCTTAACTCATCTTTTACCACTATTACCACTTTTATGATGCCATTTGTGAAATTTTTCTCATTTTAAATGACTTCAAACCCAACAAATGACTTATTTTATGAGCACATAAAATAAACATCTCCAATAGTTACAACTCCTTCTGCAGCTCTCTCATCTTGGCCTAAATCAATAGACTAAATACAAATGCAGATGAGTTGATTCTGTTAAACACTGCACTGATGTCGATTACATATTTAACCCTTTAACTTGCGCAAATCTTCTGCCACAGGGTCAGTTTAAAAAAAAAAAAAAAAAAGAGCCAGGAGTAGATGTAGAAGTCTTGTTTCTTTGACAGTATTATGTAGAACAGTCTACAGGATCTACATTCCGTCTGTGTTTAATTTAATATATTGCTGTTTTTCTTTCAACCCAACACGCATTTACACCAAAAAAGAACACAGCAAGTTTTTCTTGTAAGTTTACAGTGCCCATACCAGAAGCAAAACTTGGAGGTGCTCTTTAAAGTCCCCCCCTCCTGCTGTTGTGATCTTGGTAGGGTCCTCTCCTATTTAGAAAAGGGTTAGCCAGGATTAAAGGGTGTTTCTGTCGCTCTTATCTAGTGTTTGAGCACTTGATCACAGAGGCGTGCTTTAATCCGAACATCGATGCAGTTCCATCAACACGCTCTCCTGGAGCAATTCACCAACAAAGGGGCTGCAGAGGCTTGTTTAGATCGGGCATCACTCCCTGCCCCCCAATATCCACACCGACACATAACACAACACACACATGCACCACAGAGAAACAGAGATCCCTTTTTAAGGAACACTGTTTCTGCTTTGATAGTTGATGCCAAACGTCTAATCTCGTAGACTTCTGCGCGTTCTGTGTTGACGGATTCAGACTTGTGAAGCGTTTTGTGTTGCGAGGGTTAGACAGGGTTTGTTTGGAAATCTAAGTGGGAGATTAAGTGAGGTTGGTTGATCACGAGTGGATTTGTTTACAGCAAGTTTTAGACAGAGATGATAAGCTGTTTATGTCAGATCTATCATGAATAATTGCAAATGTTTGGACCTTCCAGTGTCAGTAACATGAGAGTTGACATGAGATGTGAGCAGATAAATAATCAACAGTTGTTTATTGTTTCTAACTTCAGGCGGTCATTTTGAAACCTTGAAATAATAACATCTTAACATCGCATTCTACTCTTTAAGTGTCATTTTTGTGTTAATATTATCTACATCTATCACATTGCTGCTGTAGATGCATGAGACAGTGGCATCCATCTCAGTCCATTAACAGACACCGCAAAGAAAATCAATATTAGCCTCTTCAGAAGAGCAGCTACTGAGGTATTTCATCCATGTTTCATATAATACTAATGAATTGTGGTAGTCATTTTATCTTACATTTGCGTATTTTCGTCGGCTTCTCTGTTTTGTGTATGTGTGCAGCTGAAAGCACCGCAGAGACAGAGTCTGGTCAAACAGGGAGAAATTACCCTTTGCTTCCCTCATGGGCCTGCTGGTTATTTGACAGGACTGTACATCATACACTTGGATGAGTTGTAATTGCCAGTGACTGCTCTGTGCTTCTCAGTGGTCAGAGGTGATTGTGTGTGCACATGTGGTGGGGGTGGTCAGTGGTGTTTTTGTAAAAATAAAAGAAGTGTTGCTCTTGCTGTGGATTCTTTAGGAAATTGCT
Source organism: Apogon hyalosoma (assembly GCA_037367295.1). Taxonomy (NCBI): domain Eukaryota; kingdom Metazoa; phylum Chordata; class Actinopteri; order Kurtiformes; family Apogonidae; genus Apogon; species Apogon hyalosoma. The sequence goes on from JAPQRP010050256.1 coordinate 2,219, forward strand.
GTCGCACACGCAGAGGCTGGAGCCAGGCCCTGGCGACAGAGACACAGTCTGGCTCCCAGAAACATTACTGCGCCTGCTGGAGCCGCGGACGCCAAGCTGAGTGTGAGAGTCATGTGTATTTTCGAAATTCTGCAATCCTCTCGGGGCCAAGCTAGACATATGTAAGGGTATCTGTGCTGGTGTAAGAATATTGTTTTCCATTAAGAAAACATCAAATTATCAAAGATGTAACTAAAATATGAACCATTAAACACTGAGAATTATTTTAGAAGGAGACTTTCTGATGAATTTTTCTCTACATTTAGTCTTTCTTAAGTGATTTTCCTGCATTTGTCAGGGAAAATCAGGTATTTCCTATATTTAATTTACTGATCATGTAGGTTATTCTATCAGAGAAAAGAAAAATGATACAAGAGTGACTTTTTATAAACAAAATCTATCATTAACTGAATGCAAAAAAAGTCTACAACCACTGCCATTTACCAAACTACTGGTGAATCAGTGTTGCAGAACATGACAGTGTTTCCACGTTCACTATTGAGTCTCTGAACATCCATGAGTCATATATGATGCTGCATTTTACCTGAATTATTTAATCATATTGATAGTATTAGTGGTTCAAGAGTTATTAAACATTTTGGATCAGTAGATGCTTTTGGTCACTGACAAAACGAGGTCAAAACCAAATAGTATATATACATTCTTTTCTCTCAACCATATGGATATAAATGAAGGAATCCTCTAACTCTAACTCTGTGATAAAAATGTGACTCAACACAGACTAATGGATAATAAGTGTTTTGAGTCAAAACTTCAACAAATTTCTTAAACAACCACATCGTGCTGACTTACAACACAGAAAACAAAAAGCCCAGTGGTGTGTTTAAAAAAGGGAAATCTATTACTGCGGCAAATAAATACAGAGCATTTTTGTTCATTCATAACAGGCTCCTCCTTTATTTATTTATTTTATTTTTATTTTATTTATTTTGCCATACAACTACAGTTCCCCAGAGCATGTAGTAATATTTATGGATTGATTTGTGTTAATTTTAATAACAAACAAAACTTGCAGAGCCTTGGATTGTGTTCAGCATAGGAGATCTGTCACAGAAAAACATTTAGTTATGATGACACTTCTGTCAAAATTATTTGTGCAAAAATACAATTGCAAGAAGTGAAGGCTGAGAACAGATCAAGTTCTGATCATCCTCATTACAAGTTACATTACACTAATTTTTCATCTTGGTTTGACCTTAATGTTAATGCACATAAAGTGGACAACTGCATCAACAATATAACTGAGAGAGTAAATAAATGTGACAGGATATTTTCTGTAATTGACTGAAAACCACATTTCCATGTTATAGTCCATCTTGAACTGTTTATACCTGTACTCACACTAATGCAGTAAAATACAACATACACGATCTTAGATGAGAAACTGTGATCTCAGTGATGTGAATACGTTTGCGTCGCCACCCTGACAAAACTCGCAGACTAAACACTGATGACCCCAGCACTGACCTTAGCCACACACACACTCACACACTTCATTTGTCAGTTTACTTGAAATTGACACAAGCAAACTGGGTCTGATTTTTACTTAAAGCAGTAACTGTTGTTAATTTCACAGAGCAAAACAAACAGTTCTTTAATGATGTTTGATACTGTCTCTAAATGCACATTGTGTTACTATGATGATTTGCAATAAAATCCAAAATACCCACATTTTAATTCCATTTTTAATTGCCATTCTAAGGCCTACATGGTTGGCGATTCCTTGTGCCATTTTTTGTATTTATACACACTTGTAGGACTTTCTATTCCCAGTGATTTGAAATAAATGTATTATAATGATTAAAAAATAAATAAATTCACATTATAGGTTGTAAATAATTATCACAACAAAGGTAAAATCAACATTTCTTCTGAGACTAAAGGTTGATTTTTCCTTATGAGTAAGAGTTGAAGACACCAGATAGTTATTTGTGATTTAACATGATTTTTTTGTAACAGTTTTTTCAGACATCTTGAAATTAAATACTTTTTCACTTAAGTAAAACCATTTTGAAGCGTTTTGTAAGCATTTTAGAAGACAATGTAAATAAAATCAACCCTGGAGACAAAAAAAAAGTATTGTAATGACATTTATTGCAACATAAAATTCAATACAAAATGTTAGTAATTTGTAGCCCAGAGCTATTAGCAAAAAAATAAATAAACAACCAGATTCAATGTGTGCCAGTACTTTTGTCTATATAGTGTATTTTTGTTTTGGTGTACATTTCAAAGATGTGTATCTGTACTGAAAGCTATTTAGGGATAATTTCCTTATTAATGTTACCTGCTGTAATTTAAGTTTTTAATTTCTACTTCAGAATAGTAAGGTCGCTGCACAGTTATTCATAAAAAAATTTGTATTCATCAGAGAAACAAAAATGTCTTTCACTATCAAAAAAAGTGTATGTTTTTGATTAATTTGTGGTATTTCTTATATTTGTTTTGACTCTATTTAGCTGGGTGTCATTGCAAAGTAGAGTCACCAATTAATGACTACTCGAGTATTAAATAGGTTGATTGATTGATTGATTGATTGATTGATTGATTGATTGATTGATTGATTGATTGATTGATTGATTGATTGATTGATTGAACATTTGTCATACTTAATCATTTATAAAATTTTTTGTCTGTATTTTGAATATAATTCCAAACTCTTTTCATTTTACTGTTAGTTCTGTGAGTGTCTGTCTCCCTCTGTTGGACACAGACTGGTGCAGAGTTCATGTTGGTGGTGCAGGAGTTTGTTCAGACTGGTCACCCACATCCTAGTGACTTCTTATTTCCCCCTAAAACCGCACAAGAACTGTTAGGGCGACCTTTGACCTGATACCCCACACTGGGGTGACCTCATTTATCACCTGGATGTGGAGTGTTGTGATAGAGGGATGGAGGGGGGGTTGAAAATGTGTGTGCAGGGATCATTAGTGTGCAGAGCAGGGCTGATGTTGATTTTTAAGGGGGGCACAGCTCTGGGGGCCGTATACTTTGGGGTGTAAGCAGTCCTGAAAGGAAAGGGGGCTTTTATGTACAAGTACAAAAGTTACAGACAGAGAGACGCTGTCTGGTTTGATTCTGATTGGCCAGGGGGCGGGGGATGTTGAGAGGTCAGGAGTCAGAGCTGATGAATGTTTTGTGATACTCTGGAACATTGAGTGTGTGTTAGAGGTAAAAGAGTGTGGTTTGAATTAAGAACGAACCCAAAGAAAATGACTATGTGTACTTTATTGTTCTATGAGCATGTTATCAAAGCTGTAGACAGATTTAAGAAAGATGTAAATCTAGATGCAACAAACAATCAGTTTGGTGAGTCCATGTGTAGTTTATTTCATTTCTGTTACACCCTCTGAGACTGTTAACATTAACCCAAGATGACAAATCTTATCTTTCATTATTTCATATGTACACTGCATTTAAAAACAATAACTCCACAGATTCTCGTAACACTACACTTTGAAGATATTTTTGAAGTGGCAAAGTAATGCATGCACATATGAAAATCAGTCAGCTGAATTTGAGATTTTTATACCTGCAATTTTTTTCTAAATATTATTTGTACACAGTTTTGTACACACAAAAACTGTATTATTATAGAATTTGTCCTGGAAGAGGGACCCTCCTCCCTGGCTCCTTTGTAATGGTAAATGTTTCCTCTGTAAAGAACACAGAACATGTGGTTGTATTCTGTACTGATTATGAAGCCCATGTAGGCAAATTTGCATTTTTTTATGCTAGTTTTAATGATTATAAATCACAGAGTTATTGTTTCAGTGTAATTTATGTAGCTTTTCAAATGCTGATGGTGGATACCCTTGTGCTGTGTAAAATCTGTACATTTGTGTTGTGTAGTTATTTTTAAAAAGTAACTTTTTATGATCCTTTAATGCAGTCCAGTTTGTTTTTTGTTGTTGTCTTTTTTTTTTTTTAATTACAATTCCAGCTAAAATATATGTTTTTTTATTTGTCATTATGCAAAATAGCAGTTCTTTACAAAATGAATGGATGAAATGGTTGGTGCATAAATATTCCCGATGACATCAGTGTGGTTTTATCTAAGAACTGAAATTACTCATTATGATCTGTGTCCCAGAAGAGAAAACTAAGACTGAATTTGTTGCATTTACTCCACTGATGATGAATGGGAGGCTGGTTTTGTATGTATGGACCCATTAAGTGTTTATATACACAAGGGAGCTTTGGATGAATGACCCTTCAATCCCCTCAGGGGAAGTTTCTGTTGCATGAAGTTCATACAGAATATAAAGCAAATATTAAGACAACATAAGGATACAAAGACAACACACACTGTGACACAAACCAGATGTCTTAAAAACACTACACTTTGTGTGTTGTGTGTGTCAAACTTTAATACTGACAAATCCAAAACATGTTTTTCAGTTCTTGAGCTATCTACTGAAACCAGGACCAGGTTTAGTCACTCAGTAAATAGTTTTAAAATGACAAATACTCACATATATAACATTTTGGTGAAAGTGGACATTTATTTATACTTGTTAAATTATGTCTGTTTTAATGATAATAAACAGATCCAAATGAAGGTGTATATCTATGTATGTGCATCAAACTTAAATCCAGGCCTAACACAAAGTATGGTGACTGTTAAATAAGCAGATTCTTCAGGCCTTCAAAATGAACTTCCACCTTTACACCACACAGTGGCAGTCTACTCCATGAAATGCAGTGCAATTACTGAGTATGGTGGAGTAATAAATATAAATTTCATACTTTAAAACCACAATGCCTTTCTACTGCTGAAGGAAACTTCATTTTAAGAGAAACTGTCAGCGATTCTTGGATATTAGGTGTTCAAAAGCAAAGAATACCCTAATTTGGCTCAAAGCACACAATCACTATGGAACAATTTCAATCATTGGGACAAGGGATAGCTGACTGAAAATATGAATACATATGCTTCAGAAAAGGTCAAATATTCTCCAAATGTTTCTGAGAACAGATGATAATTTTATAAACTACATCCTAAATAAGGATGGCATAAGAAACATAATATCTGTTGTCATCCATTATATTCTCTTTAATATATTGTAATTAAAATGGAATCAGTGGAGGATACATATAGGTTATTTTTTAAGTAAAAATATGTTGCTGTAACACATATTTATTTCAGCTTATGAGTGAATAGTTTTGGTGACCTGAAAATTACCAAACAGCTTAATTCCATACTATAAAACAGAATATTTACTAGTGGAAAAGATTTTGTCCTGTCAAGTGGATGTTAAAGCCATTATAATAAACACTTTTTGTAAACAGGGATGTCAGAAAAATCTGAGGGCTGTTTACAGGATTAATGTAAAAGAAAAAAGCGAACACTCAAAGCTGACACACAAATCTGTTTTCAGTTTACAGAAGTTTTCTGTGATCTTTGGTTTAAACATTCAATTAAATAAAACTGTGTGGGAAGTTTAGAGGGTAAAAATCACTATTTGGTGGACTTGATAGACATATGTCATATTTAAGGAACCAAAAAAAAAAGAAAATTATTCATGTAAAGGTGTCTTATGTAACATTTGCACATGGTGGAGTCTATGTTGTACTTGGAGGCTATTGTTAGTTCATTTTAAAGTATGGTAGATACCGGTCCTGAGTAGCTGATGAGGAGCATGTGAGAACTTTGAAGGAGTTTTGTGGAAAAAAAAAAACAAAAAAAAACATGTTAAGTCCTCTCATTGAAACCATTGTACAGAATATTTTCATGGGTGGAATGTCTCACATGAAGGATGCTGGAATAAGCATGACCATTTCAATCATTCAGTGGCAAGATCGTCACTCTCCTCCCTTCTGTTACCTGCATGTTACAGCTTTGAAAGTCACCAACACTACATGAAATAACAACAACCTTCAAGCTGCAACTACAACCTGAAAATTGGCAAGTTCTGACAAAGATGTGTGATAGCGATTTAGTTGTTTTAACCCATAAAGACCCAAAGAGCCACTGGCAACCAAAATCATCTACTGATCTAGAATATTTAATAACTTCTGATCCACTAAACCTATCAATCCATGTAAATAACTGGTATAAAATACAGTTTGTCATCTTTTCATGGTCCTCAGATATGACCCATTTGGATGTTCAGAGGCTCCATAGTGAACATGGAAATACCGTCATCTTCTACAACATTGATTCACCAGTAAAACCCATGGAGCTGGATCGATGACAGTGGATGGACACACTTGTTTATGTTCAATTAATGATATATTTGCTAATGCAGTCACTTTTTCTTTAGTTTTCTCTATTTCGGAGCTAATAACCCTCAACTTTAAACTGAGCTTTTATGAACATCTGCATGATCAGTAAATCAAATATAGGAAAATAACTGTTTTCACTTTAAAAGACACAAAATGCAGAGGATAATTTTGTAATACATGGTGATAAAATACTTAAGAAAAGTTCAGTAGAGAGATATATACATTTTTGCAATTGCCACAAAAGTAACACTGGGTCTTTATGGATTAACATCCTTGTAGTGATAACCTCACATGCCTGGATGGACCTCCTCACCCTCATCTGATTAGATGGACCCCCTCATGTGCCCCCACCCTGCTGCATCTTTACAGACTGGAACTACATCTGCAAATGGACATCCATCAGTCCTGGTGCATCTATAGCCTGTCCATCCATGGGAGTGGACCTCTCCTTCACTGTGTTTCTCCCTGAGGTTTCTCTTTTTCCACTGGGTTTTTGGAGTTTTTCCTTGCCAAGAAGGAGGGTCTAAGGACAGGGGGTGCCCAGCACATTAATTCATTTCCTTTATCAACTGTTTATTTGACTGTTGTTTGTTTTCATATTCAACAAATTCCGTAAAGCCCTGTGAGGCAACCTTGTTGTGATATCAGGCTCTACAAATAAAATTGAGTTGAACTGAACTGAATAATGTTCCTCATGCAAAATATGTTCCATCAGAACAAATTCTCTCGACACTAATTTGCAAACCATCACCCAAGATGAGTGTGGTTCCTTTTGAAAACTTTCCAAACAACCCAGAAAGATTTTACAGTTACTCCAGTGTGAAAGTGGATTGGAAGGACCTGTGTCCAAAACTAGCACAGCACTAACAAAGTGTTGGGATATGGAAACACTCATTACAGTAACTGGTCACACAATCAACACAAACGTCAAGTAAGGATACAGGTATACACACATCTTATACACTAATCAACCATAACATTCTGACCAATAACAGGGAAAGTGGTAATAATATAGATTATTTCATTACAATGGGACCTGTCAGTGGGTGGGACATATTAGGCAGCAAGTGAACATGTAGATATTGAAGTTGACGTGTTAAGAACAGAAAAAGGGGATAGAAAGCAAGGATGTCAAGGGAGAAATTATAATGAATCACTGGGTCAGAAAATCTCCAGATCTTGCTCAATCCCAATGTAAAGTGGTTCATATCTACCAAAAGTGGTCTAAAGAACAACAACAGTCATGTCACCAGTGAAAGGTGACATTGTAATGGAATGATCAATATTATTACCACTTCTCCAATCAGTGACCAGAATGTTGTGGCTATTTGGAATGTTTTAACATACACATACATGTCTTCAAATGTCACATATTGTTCCATTAATCTTTAAAAATGTATTGCGTATTAAAAGTTTATCACATCTATTGGAAATACTCTTCTGAAAGTAAATAGCGATGGAAATTGTAAAATATTTGCACTACAGTGTGGAGTTTCCCCAAAATCAAATACACTGAAAGTTCTTCAAATCAAATATATTACTAGTGTAAATGTATTTAGTTACATCTCACCCCTGAAAGTAATCACACTATGATAATTGATCTAAATACTAACTAAACTGCTTTCTAAACTGAGGAAGGAATGACATTTTGTATTTTGAATAAATCATGTTGCTCCTCTAGAGGATGCAGAGGCCACTATAAGACTCCTACCTCATTTCAGTGTGATTTTTATCATCATTGTGAATAAATTGTAATTTACACAAGCTACAGAAATAACATAATTACAAAAAATGACTTACTAATAAGGAACTTTTGCACATCTACAACAAAAGTAGGCAATGAAACAAAAAAGAATAAACATTTCATAATGGCAAATGATGGAAATAGGGCATAATTTGGTTTATGATCCGAATCAATGTCATAGCCCTGCAGACATTTAATGAATTTTACAAATGTAGGCTGTCACATGGACCAGCAGGGGGAGACACAAGACCGTTTTATTGTAAAAATGTGTTCATTCTTTGTCCAGACCTGACTCTGAAAACAATGCTGGCAACTGTTTAAGACAGGAACAGAGATCTGGCAGCACTCAACAAAGACAAGTGTCTAATCATCTTACTTCCCCGCATTTTAGAAGAGCAATAGGTGTTAAAGAGCTCAATGTGCGAGCGAGATAAGGTCAAAAAGCAAAAAAAAAAAAAATAAAATAAAATAAAATAAGTGTGCTTGGGAAATCCTCTCATAAATATGAAAATGTGTGTAGGGAGAAAACAGATTAATCAATAACTTTATTCATGTTTTTATTACTGTTCCTTTGATAGCTCTTTAAAAATGCTCTTGATCACATTCTCCATGAAAAA
>JAPQRP010050257.1:0-32474 GCA_037367295.1 Apogon hyalosoma
CTTCTACAACATTGATTCACCAGTAAAACCCATGGAGTTGGATCAATGACAGTGGATGGAGACACTGGGTTTATGTTGAGTTATTTATATCTTTGCTGAAGAAGTCACATTTTATTCAGTTTTCTCTGTTTTTCATATGATAACCCTCAACTTTAATCTGAGCTTTTATGAACATCTACATGATCAGTGAATTAAATACAGGAAAATACCTGATTTTCACTGAAAAAACACAAAGTAAAGAAGATACTATTACAATAAATGGCCATCAATTGAATCACAGAGCACTTGATCTCAGTAAAATTCTGCTATTCATTCTTACATGAATAAAGGAAAACAGTACCAAGTAAAGCTCATCTTCTTATAATATGCAGTTATTTCCATTTTAAGCGTTAGATATTTACATATTGTATTAGACTAGTTTTAGTCCATTTTCATCTTGTCTCATTCTTAAACCATGTAAGGTGTGTCTCTTATCTCTTCCAAAGTGTGTAAATCATTCTGCTAACTTTAGGAGTGGATGAGCAGACCATCATTGATGTTCTAACAAAGCGGACCTATGCCCAAAGGAGGGAAATTGCTTTTGCATATGAAAGGAGGGCAAAGAAGGTACAGTAGTCCTATAACCTGTTAAACAGCTTTGATTATGTGTTTGATTTCACTGAAAGGGATTCAGTATGTTTAGTATTGTCTCCAAACACTTTGTCTTCTTTAGGACATGATCTCCGCCTTGAAGGGAGCGCTGTCTGGTTCTCTGGAAACAGTGATCCTTGGACTGATGAAGAGCACAGCCCAGTACGACGCCTCAGAGATAAGAGGATCCATCAAGGTAAAGGACGTCTCCTATTACATCTAAGTGAAAGCCAACACTGCCCTCTACTGGAATCATGACAAAACTGACTTTTCTGGGGTTATGTGGCGTATCTTTCCTAAAATTAATACAGATTTTTTTTTTTCCTCTTTAAGGGCTTAGGAACAGATGAAGACACGCTGATTGAGATTTTGTGCTCACGTAGCAACAATGAACTGAAGGAGATTAAGACTGTCTACAAAGAGCGTAAGGCTAAGTCTTAAGTAAACTTCCTATTCATTCATAAAAAAATATATATATAATGCCCCACCTATAAACCTAACCTTCTATCTGCCTAACCTTCTTTGTCCTATAGACATTTCATAATGTGTCTGGTCTTGTGGCCTAGACATTTAACACTTATGACTCAGATTATACACAGAGAGCTAAATGTCAGTGAAAAAATTGATTCCAACAGTGTTCAAGAAGGACCTGGAGAAAGATGTTGCAGGTGACACATCCGGGAACTTTGCTAAGCTGCTCTTGGCTCTTGTTCAGGTGAGAATGTGCACCGACCATAGTTATGAATCATAAATCAACACTGTTCAAACTGACCTGAGTCATGCCTGTTTTGTTTGCAGACTCAGAGAGCAGAACCTTCAGCTATTGTAGATTATGAAAAGATCGATCAAGATGCCAGAGTAAGTCATTCACTTTGCTTTGACTTAAATCCATGAATGAACAACATTATATGTTTCTAAAGTGTACAGAATTCCAATAGTATGAGTACTGATGTGTCACGTAACCCAACATAATGAACCCTCATGTTCCAACAGGTCATTATAACCCTTTAAGCTTCACCACTTATTCTTCTACCTTAGCAAAGCTGATGCTCATATTTGCTTGATATTTTATATGCAAATATAAAATATCACAGAGGTACACAGTCTGTTCATTCAGTAGACTCATTACATAATACAATATTTGATTCTGGCTACTTTAATACTTTACCTCATATATTCTAACTTTGGGTTCTTTATTTAGCACTGCAAGAATCGCTTATACAAGAATGAAAACTATGTATAATATGGCCTAACTTATATATTTTGTCATTTTCTTTGCATACCTGTAAAATTAGATAAGAGTTATCATTTATCAGTTATCACTTTACTTTTAACTCAGGCACTTTATGATGCTGGAGTAAGGATTAAAGGAACTGATGTGGCAACCTGGATCTCCATCATGTCTGAGAGAAGTGTACCCCATCTGCAAAAAGGTAGTACACCCTGTCCCATCACTGCTAAAAACAAAACACTGATTACAAATTCATTAAAGTATTGTCATTAGCTAATGGGAATATGTGTTTCTGTCTGGTTAGTGTTTCAGAGATACAAGAGCTACAGCCCCTACGACATGCAGGAAAGTGTTATGAAGGAGGTTAAAGGAGATCTGCAAAGGTCTTTTCTGGTGTTAGGTAAACCTCTCTTTAATTTTTGATTTGTTTCATTACTAATTATAATTTTGGTTCATTCTTACAAATTTTCAGTGTTGACTCATTTACGGATCAGTCCCTTATATTAGTAGAAAATGATGCACCGAATACAAGGTGTATAATTTAGGACATTTGTTGTGCTTCTTTTGTTCCAGTTCAGTGCTTTGAAAACAAACAGCTGTTTTTTGCCAACAGACTGCATGATGCCATGAAGGTAGTTACAGTGCACTTCTTATTTTTCTTGCTGAAATGTGGCTATTTTGAGGGCCAGACTTTTTGGGGAGAGAGCAGATGTAAGAAGTACATCTGCTTGTGAAAGTGAAATTTTGCTGCAGGAACACAGAATATAAAGTTGGCAAAAGTTGTCTTACAACAGTGTTGCATCAGCTGTTGTAGTTAAGTATAGAGCATGTAGAACTTAAGCAAGTGCTGACTTGTACATGTCTGCTCAGAGTAAAGGAGCCAAAGAGAAGATGGTGACAAGAATCATAGTGTCACGCTGTGAAGTGGACCTGAAGAAGATCTGCTCTGAGTTCAAAGCCCAGTATGGACAGTCTCTGCACAAGACTGTTTTGGTAAGTGGACGATATGTACATGTCCATGGCCTTTATAGTCATTTACTCCATGGCTCGTCCTGTCATTTAACTTCTCTGTCCTCCATGTAAACTTTATGTCTGCAGGAACACACCAAGGGAGACTATCAGAAGGTTCTCCTCGGCTTGCTCGGCCAAGAGGAATAAAAATTATTCATGGTCAATAACTTCTGGAAAGCTGGACATCTCAAAATAATCATGAATAACGCACTCACACAAAACTCTGCGACACAAGCACATCCTGCTTTTTCTGCAGAGAAAATTTAAAAGATGAAATAGTCATTTTGTTACATGAAGAACCTGTACTGCAGCACACTTTTTGATAAAAAATTTGAAATAAAGATACATTGTTGAAATGCTTGGAGTTGTTACATGGTATGAAGTTTGCATAAGTGTTCACTAGAGGGCGCTATAGTAGCATTAAAAAAAGCCACACGGAGCCACTGAGCTCTTCTGTCTTTCATGGTTTCAAATATCTGATGCCTGCTGAAGAAATGTAGACAATGCCATGTTGAATTTGGGGGGAAAATTTGTGATTTTATTCCAAATAACTATTCACATTTCATTCATATTTTCCTAAGAATTTCCTAATTATTAAAAAGAAAAAATTACATTAAAATGTAAATCAAAAATATTTACACAGTTTATATATTTTATTTATATAATGGAAATGCAATAATGAAATAATAATTTTTATATAATCCCTTTAAAATAACTGTGTTTTAATGTAAAACTTAAGCCATGCTGCAAGGGCAAATATTGAAAAGGTTTTTATCTATTAAAAAAAAGTAAATTGTTGTCCATACTGGATCATTTCATGCAAAGAATTGTAAGCAAATCTCCCTTATTTTCCACTAAGAGGTTCTATCAGGATGATTTAATCATTAGTGTGTTTTTCTGTGTTTGTTTGGTGCTAATATTTTAATTAAAAATGTTAATTTTACCTCCGGCAAAGATAATTTGCATACCACTAAACAAGCGTCTATACAGTGTGTTACTTCTGTTTAGTTTGTGGTCTCTCAGGATGAAATAACCACCACAGTGTTGTCAAGGCATTTCTACTGAAGTATAAGAAAAAATGGCCCCAAAAGGCAAGATCAGTACTGCTGAACACAGCGCTAAGTAAAAGGATCTGAAGGAAAGGATTTAATAATCTAATGAAAATAAAGTGGTGTACTGAAGCTCAAATATGAAAGACTATCATCTATTACTGTGAGAGAACTGCCTGGTAAAATAATGCTTCTGTCTAATATTTTTGCTGGTTGAGTAAGTGAGGAGCGAAGTGGCTTCAAATTTTAACAAGGCATTGGATTTATGATCATTTTGTAATAATATTGATGAGAACATTAGCCCTTTGTGATGGTTTATGTTTATAGGCAATAAAAAAATAAAATATAGAGTAAAGTGAGGTAAAACAGTATTTTGCAAAGCAGGGTGTGAGATTTATGCACGAATATGATGACAGATTAATCTCTGCATCATAAAGAGGAAAGTACCACCATATTTTTCCTTTTTTATATGGATGTACAACATGCTGTTCTGTTCAAGGCCAGCCCATGGGGACCTCCAGCAAACCCAAGGGGAACTCTCTTCTCAATTGAAACGATGCAATTTACTGTCCCAAACGCTGGCACTTCATCATTCAGAGGACTTTAACCCCATGAATGTCAAACACAGAGCATGCTGGGAAGGAGATGGAATATCTCGCATTACCATAACAACTAGAGCCAAATGACAAGCACTCAGAAGCCTAAAAGGTGAGGAATAATATTGTATAATCACCTAATAACATCTGAATTTGAGATGGGTTTTGATTAACTAATGTTTAGGCCGAGGTGGAAACAAATAGAGATACAGTGGGCAACAACATTCCCCACTGTCATGGCTTTATCGTGGTCATTTATACCTAGATGGTCAGACATATCCTGTTCTCTGTTCTCACACTTGTCCCAGTTAGATCTAACATGTGGAAATCTCCTCCCCTCACCTCAGAGACAAAGCCCAGGCAGCGCTTCAGGCATCCAGCAGCATTAAAGTTTCACAGTACAGCTGTATAGCTGCTGCCAGCCCGCCAGACATACCAACTGCACATCGGGAAGGTATTAGTTTGTGCTTTTTATTAATTCATCGCATTGAAGAAACTTAGAGAACCAACAGCTTTGTAATGTTTCTTTTCATCCCTCTCTCCTTGACACATTCGAACCCAGCACACAATTTTTGTTCAGAGTACCAAAGGGTGTTTAATTATAGAGTAGTAGGCCACAAAGGTCTTCTTTTAATGGTGTGCATCTGTGTGTGTGTTTGTGTGAGTCTGCCTGCAGCTCTATAGGTCGCAGGCATTCTCTAAATGAGAACTCCTACAGGCTAAGCTAGAAGACCTGCTCCCACAACACAGCTGCAGAGCTGAGACAGCCAGAGTTTGATTAATATTTTCTTAATTATCATTTTTTAATTCAGCAAAACCACAGCTTCTTCAGTGAAAGCGTGGCCTTTGTCTGTGTGATGCTGAATATCCTGGCTCATTAAGGCCATGGAGAGATCCTGTATATGGTAAATAAGTGGCAGCATCTTATGCTGCTGCCCCAGGGAGAGCTGGCACCACACTGAAGGACATCTCCTTCTAAAGAATGGAGCTCTGCTGATGTTTCTCTGCTCAGACCGCAGAGCCGGATCCCCCGCCTCTGGCATCGTCAGACCCGTTTCCTTTTATGAGGCTCAAACTGAGACAACAGCACAGGCAGATGAGTTCTGTGCACTCGTCATGCCATCAGGCTGCCTCCTTTGTTCAGCAGACTGGTGATTGAAACAACATAAGAAACCAGAATAAGGCCTGTCTCCTCTTGGGTTCTGGCTGCAGTCAGTCCATCTGCAGACTAAAAAGACATATCGAGAAGTTTATAAAAGAGCTCTGTGTACATGCATCACAGTGTATGTCTTTGAAGAGTTCAGTTTCTATCAACTTGAGAAAGAAAAAGACATTCTGCAGCCTACACTCGAAGCCTTTTACTAATCTACAGCTTCAACTCAGCCTCTTCAGTTCAGTATTTATTCATATGGTGAAGGTGACATAACAAAAACACTGCTCCTTTGTTATCGATATTTTGATTGTGTATAAAACCAGTCATGCCTGATACTAATTACAATCCAGTTTGTTAAAAAGAGTGCCCGGAGACATATCTAGACTTTTATACACTTTATCAGATCAGCAGTATTTGATGCTCACGGCTGGACTGGATGCTGAGTTTTCTCTTTGCTTGAAGCTTCCTCTGTATTGCCATGTGCTGAAGGGATGAGAATACCCTGTGGCTGGTTAACCTGCACATTTTCTATCTATATTCACTGCCTCTCCTCATTGGTTTGGCCCTCAGAGACACAGCCCTCATCCCCTGTGCCTATTCTGCCACTTGCTGGTCTGCGAAAGGGAATTATCTGACAGAGTCGTACTTGCTAACGTCGTTCTGATCTGCTTGTTATTTTTTCCAAGTTAAATGTGTGGCAAAGATTTTCCTGTTAATATCCTAGAAAATGAATAGTGTATTAGTATGGTGTGTGTACAGTTTAATCTTTTGATGGG
Organism: Apogon hyalosoma; assembly: GCA_037367295.1. Taxonomy (NCBI): domain Eukaryota; kingdom Metazoa; phylum Chordata; class Actinopteri; order Kurtiformes; family Apogonidae; genus Apogon; species Apogon hyalosoma. The sequence goes on from JAPQRP010050257.1 coordinate 6,447, forward strand.
GCTGCGTGGCCTCCAGCCAGATGCACTAATGATAATTTTCTGTGAAGTGGTTGTAATGGTCTGGCCCTGGCTTCAGTAGCTCCTCTGTTGTTTGCACATGCCACTGGATCAGTTTGGGTGTGTGTACTTTGCAGCAATGATGATAATATAGCAAGAACTACAAGGGGGAGGATAGTCTATATCAGGTTGGCATATTAATGTTTATTTACACCATGGCTAATAAGATGTGTGCTCCGCAGCTAGGTGAGACAGAATGATGGTGGGTAATTAAACTGCTTTGCTTTAGATTCATCCATTATCCATACTCAAGCCTGCATACATAATGTAATAATGTTAAATAAGCCTTGTTGCTGCAATGGATGAGGTGACCATTCGGAGGTGTTTTCATCCTCGCAGCATGGTGTAAATCAATACGGAATGTCAAAGTAGACAAAATGTATAGAGATTGTTGCGATAAATTTAGGAATTGTCAAAATATGTGTTCAGAAGCGAGTGAGATATGACCCTTTGCTTAATGCGGTTTCTGAAGAACACAAACACACTGACAAGAGTCGTTTGGGTTGTAGTGTTTAACTCTCCACCTCTAACCTGTTGGAGATTTGGGATTGACTGAGTGGTTCTCTAATCCATATTGTCAGGATGCTTAATCCCATCTTCTGAAGGCAGACCCCGTCACCAGCGTCCTTGTCAGACCAGCCACTGGACCCTGCACACACATACACCCACACACACACACAGACACACACACACACACACACACACACACACACATAAATATAGCCTCACCTTCATGCAAGAGATTGAAATCAGCTAGGCAGACACTCAAGCATGAACCAAATGTCAGCGGCAAGCCACAGGGAGAGAAGAGGAGCCCATGTTAATTATTACAGATTATTACAGAGAGAAATCATACTATTTCACCTGCAAGACATGCTGTCCAGGATATTTCTGGATCATGAAGTCATTTTCTTTTTTTCCCTTCAGGGATAAAACAAGAGGAGACACAATTTCAATGAGTAGGTCTTTAAAAGCAGTGATTAACTTTCTGATGGATGTGTTTTTACCTGCAAGCTTTTGCTTATATCACATTATAGAACTGTGTTATGTGTACTTCTGTAAAGTGAAGTGTAATGATGTTGCACAGAAAGGGCGTAAAACCCAATAAAAAAATCACCAAGTTAGAGAAAAGATCTTTTGTTCATCAAAATGTCATGGATTACAGATCTTGTTTGAACCCAGTCTGCAAAGCTCTGCCTTCTCTGACAGGAGAAATGCAAAGTTTTGGAAAGGTGTCTACAAATTTCTTCCCTATGCACCGCTACTCTTTCATTTGATTTTGAACATGCAGAAAAAAAACAGCCTTCTTCTTCTGACAACACGTTTCCCATGTGACACTTAACCTATGGAGATTTCCCATTCTCTCTGATCATGCACTGTTTGGTTCATGTTAATTAACCCTGGGGCACTGCAGAGAGTGCAGGCTTTGAAGCAGAAGGGAAAAAAGCAAGGATGAAGTAAAGGAAAAAGTGATTTTGTTGTTTTCGGTTTTTTATGGCGATTAATTTCTCTCTATGTGCGAGTCCTGGTGGTGCCAGTGAGGATAATGAGTGGCGTGGGTGTTGGAATGTTGGAATATGGTGTGTGCTCCGGTTTGTGTCCCTGTCACAGTTAAAGTCCCTCTCTGTGAAGAAGTTGGCCGGAGCAGCCTGACCTCCCTCAGGTGGCCTTGGATATGGAAATGAGTTCAAAATAGAACACAAGATGGTTTTCATAGCCTTCAGCTTCCCCAAAAAAGAAAAAGGATTTTTGTCTGTTCCTTTTCATTCTTTTTTGGCTCCTGGCAGAAATGGTCTTTTCTGTACTTGTTTGAAATACACAAAGCACGTTTCTTGGTGAAAAGTGCCACTGGTGGCAGGCAGAGCAATATCGCCTGAGCCCAAAGAATATGCTGTGCATGTGAAATTATGTTCTTAACCATTTCATTGCTCGGATGTTATGTCTGTTACTACACAAGTTGAGATGAAAGATCGTCGTGTATCGACTGTGCTGCAGAATTTAACCTCTGGCCTTTATGTCTAAGTAACTGTACATCTAAAAATAATCTTCCCACTGGAGTCAGGTGACAAACAGTACATTGACTCCGAATCTTGAACTGTGAAAGGCTTTAAAAAAAAAAAAAAAAAAAAAACTATCAAAAGCACCTTTCCTAAAGCGGCAATGGGTTGAAATCCACCACTCCAAAATAGGGAAAATATTCATGAGGAAATCCGTTGGAGAAGACAAGCTGCAGCACAACCAGAGGCTTTATTCTCCAGGTTCTCAGGGCAAATCTGTTCCTGTGCTTCTATCTGACGCTTGTCTAAAGCACATAAAGACAAAGACAGGAAGTATGATTAGCCATAGAGAATAGCAGTGCAGTGCTCCCTCCAGGATAAGTCTTGAGGTGGGACTGATCAAAGCTATGCCCAGAGACAGAGGGAGACTGAACCAGCACTTTTCCAATGGCTATCACCGCCTTAAGACAGGGGAGGAGGGGAACTGTTCTATACATATTTCCCTTTCAACGTCTTTGCCGAAAAGTTGTTAATATTTTGTTGCAGAACAATACAGAACAATAGGTTCTACTAAACTGTATAGTTAAACCCCTCACTGTTGATATGTAAAGCTGTAAATGTCAGCATTGTAGTGTCTGAAAGGCCAATGTAATATAATAAAAACCGAGCTATAATCTTTCTGACAAATTATTTCTGCTTTGGCTTTTGAATCATGGATTACAGGTTCATTTTGTGTAAATAAAAACAGGCTCTGGCTGTAAATGCCTATTGTTTGTCCGCTTTATCAGCTGTAATTATACTCCGTCCCTCTCATTCACTGTTTTTTTTTTTTTTGTATTTCATGGGTGCAGTTTTACAGATTTTACACAATCAGCATCATGGGTGCTAGTTAGACCAGCCTCCTAATACAGACTAAGAAATGTCACATACACTGACTTTATTGGCTGCATGTCCTTTCAAGTGCGGGCAGCATCTTTTAGTCAAGGAGAAAAAGACATGCAGGTATAAAGGCGGCCTAAGGCTGAAAGTGTAGTACAAGGCTCTGACTGGTAATTGAGACAGTGTGATGAGATGCCTTCATTACAGATATGTTTAAAAGTGAATAGACCTCTGTGAGACTGGCTGTATCAAAAGGACAGCTTTGATATCTGGGCCTCAGACACTTAAAGGTGTTATAATGACATCTGTCTGCTGCTTTGGATATCATTGTTTTTTTGTTTTTTTTTCAATTGGAATATTCACCACAATCACCATCAATATTTGATTTTTGTCTTATGCAAAGTCCCACCATGCATCAAGATGCACGCTGTGTTCTCTAGAGCCTCTTAAGTGTGTTATTTATTTATTTTCCTTACAGTAACCAGTTTTTTTCTCTAATTAAGATAAAGATGATGAAACTGACATGAAAATGCTTTTAAACATGATTATTTATGTTAATTTCAACACTAAAGCCACATAATCCTTCAGCAAAGCTTTAAAGCAAATCTCTGCGCTGTTTATTAATATATTGTTAACATTTTGGAAATAGCCAGACAACCGTCAACATGCTTATTCATAAAAGCACAAATTTGAGTTTCTGCCTTGGCCTGTAAGCCTCTAAACTAGGAGACTAAATATATACTTACATTTTATTTCAAAGAGAAAAAAAATCCTCTCTGGCAAAAAAGACTGGCTATGAAGAACTTTACTCAAGGATAGGAAGCACATCATTAAAACGAGGGAGAAATATTAAAACGAGGGATATGAAAGCATGAAGATCTACTCGCCCTTGGCTACTCTAACTCGCTTCAAAAACATCTTGAGATCTTTCCCTCCCTCAGACCTGCACTCTCCCTTGTTATTTGACTTTATTTGCTGCTCACACTGATTTAAGCAGTGGAGTTTTCTACTAAATAATCAATCACATGCAGCAGGATAAAGGCAAAGGATCCCTATGAGAAGCCTCTTTTACTACATGCAGCATAAACAAAAGATGGAGTGAAGGGCATGAGAACTGTGTCCCTTTATGTGACATCTCAGATTTCATGAAAGTCCTCCAGTCTGTGTGTCCTCAAACGCAGCCTCACACCAGAGCCTGCCTGGTTTCCCTAATTATACATAGAAATATGAACGCTGAGGAGACTCTCCTTTGAAATATGTGTAGGTATGAGGTAATTACCTGTTTTGCAGCCCTCTGTCTGTCTTTTGTCATCATCTGGGACACAGACGGGTGCAGCGCTGTCAGCTCAGGCCAAAAGACGAGCCATGAGTAGGGGACATTAAAACATTACTCCCGCTCCCTCATGGATAATGGAACAAGGTTTTCATTTGAATGATAAACAAAATGACTTGGAGACACTGGTAAGATCACTCGCACCTGCCCCTCCCTTCATCCCTCACTTCTTCCATGCAAAGCTGAAATTTATGCAAAACAAGGGGCAAGGATTTTGGGGTCTCATGAACTCATCTGTGTATCTTCCAGGCATGTTGGACAATTATGAGTCAATAGAAGTAACTCCACCTTGCTAATATTATGCAGTGTTGTGTTCACTGTCCTTTTTATCAGATCACAGCCACTTTCATCTGTAAAGTTCAACTCCAAATCCTGTGTTCTTTGGATTTGCATAGACCTCCAACTGAAGCTCATAATAAAGCTTCAGAAAACAACAAAGCACAGTGGCCTCACTATGTCCAGGCTAATAAATAATTCTGGACCTTGTCAAAACAATCAAATCAAATAAGAAAAAATTAAATATTGATGTGGCAAAGTATACAAAGTAAATATATATTCATTTTTACGGGAAGAAATATTCAGCAGCACATAGCTGCAGTGCTGTTTATTTTCATTTATGAAGACTTTCAATTCAAAACAAACTGAAGTTATTTTAGTTTATTTTGTTGCCAATAAACAGCTGGGGGGAATGTTGTTCTGCAGTGACGCTCTGACTAAAAAAGGTATTTCAAGTCTCTTGGAATCTACAGCGGTGCGGCTCACATAACACTGCCATGCTTGAAGAGTGACTCCTCAGAACTGAGTCTAAAAAGACAGCATTGAATATATATTGGTTAACATCCTTTAGCGCCAGCTACAATTAATGTGTGAAGCTGTGCTTGAATTCTACTTTGTGCCATACACCTGCCAATCATGGTGTTTGTAGAACTAGATCACAGTGTTGTTTTCCTACTGTATTCAGCTATGGGTTTATTTTCACTAGTGTAAAAAGATTGTATTTACTGGTCTTTTGAAGATGAGGCAGAGCTACGCACGCTGTGCAAAGACTTGCAAATTGCAAAAGGGATACGAAGAAAAAAAGGGGAATATAAAAGTGAACTGCGATTTTAGTATTGTGTGTGTGTACACTGAAAGTAAGACCAGGCAAAGTATTCCCACAATTCTGTTTTGCAGTTTTGGTGATTGTGTGCAGCTTTGTCATTTTCATCTTGTCTGACATCGCTGAAATTGACATTGTGTTGTGTACATGTAACACAGTTCCTTTTGTATTAGACAGACTAGTTACTGATAAAGGTTATGATGCTGAATAAGCTGAGGGTTATGATAAAAACAAAGGACGGCACGTTTTATACAAGTTGTGTGAATGCTGCAGCTCTAAATCCTTCCCTGCGCACTGCATGTTCAATTGACTCTCAGTATCTATTTTCTCTGCGTGTCTAAAGAAGCCTTTGGTGTGGAGCTTGATCTACAGGGAGTCTCAGCAGTTCAGGCTGTTGAGTTCTCCAGTGGTTAGCAGATGTGTATCCAGAGAGGTGCCAATCCAGACATTTTACCACCTTTCTGAGACAGCGCCCATAAGGCACAGTCAGGCACAAGTCCCTTGTTAGGACACGCTGCTGTCTTTTATCAATGTTGACCAGCCATACTCCTTGTGGCTTCAGCACATTTGCATCTGGGAGCTTCTCTAATCCCTCTTCTTTGTCATCTTAGGTCAGTAGACCCACTGTATTTCCACCTGGAGAATTATGACAAGAGAAATACTCTGAAGGTATGTAAAGAGGAATTACACTGAACCTGTGTATTTTTGCTGTAATTGAGTTCAAACTTGGTTTCTCCTGAGATGTAAACCTCTCTGAGATGTACAGAAACAATGTTCGTCTGCAGGGATCCTCAGAGGGGGCAAACCAATGTCTAAATCCAGTTTGTCAAAATCATTCTGATCTGATGTAATCTGATCTGACATCATTTCAATTATTTCCATGCAGCATCAGGGAGGTGAGGATTAAAAAGATAAAACATAGGCTTTTATGTATAGGCCACTTTGCTAATTAGATGGATTAAAATGTGCTCTGGGAAGGGAATTAATTTGCAAGTGAATGGCAGTTAGTAGGCAAACGTGGATAGCAGATGACACAAACCCCTCAGGGTATTCCATGGTTAGTTTGGTACAATTTAGAAATTACACAACTCGTTTACTAAATAACAGGCTCATTTTTCCCTGAACTGCATTCTTTAGTGCCTCTCTGTCACTTGACTTTCAGATGCGTTGAAAATAGGTTAGTCTATTCCAGTGAAGCCTCCTGGTAGTACCACTCACTGCAGTAATAGATAGCCATTTATAATTCATGAGGTGGCTAGTCCCCCAAGTTAATTTTGCCCAAGGCACTGTTTACTTCTGCTTTGTACTTTGTTTAAAGTCAGTTGTTGACAACTCTTGTACATGTCAAACTATCACCGCTAATAATTGCTTAAGGAGATAGAACTTTTGCAAATGTTGGTTCCACAAGAGGTATATTCGCTTCACCCTATGCAGAACTTCTTCAGATGAATTTTTGATTTATCTTCTTCTTGCTTTTGACAAAAAGTCTTCTGTAATTCAAAGCAATAGCTGTAAGAGAAATTATAAAAAAGAATAATGTAGTATGCTCTCCATAACATCCTAGTTTTCATGTGAAATAGGAAACGTCTCTCTTACTCCCCCTACTCCGCAGCCCACCCACCCCCCGCTCATGTCTCTCTGACTTTCTTTTTCTTTCTTCCTTCCCTTTATTTTTGTTCGTTTTTTGCATATTGACCGAAGAGGGACTGCATTGACGATGATGATTGTCACATGCTGTGGATTGACAGAATGTGTTGTAGGAGAGAGAGTGCCTTGGGCACTACCTTGTTGGGTCAACGCTGTTCTTCTCTGTGTAGATAGCGACTTTCTCTCAATACAAGCAGTCACTTGATTAGTGCCAATTATCCAGGCTGTCACTTTCCCTGGTGAGGGTAGCCCAGGATGCGCCCCGTCCCCCACGCTTCCCGTCTAGAGCGGACGTGCACTAAAAGTCTGCGCTCATAGCTGTAGGCTGTGGGAATGATTTTGAATGCAGAGAAGGGGAGAAATAAAAGAAATGCGGGAAGCAAGTTCTGAGTTTGACAGTGTGATAGCATTGACTTCCGAGACAGTTACAAGGGGAGTGTCATTTCTCCCACAAAGACATCTCCCCAGGGCTGCTCCATCATCCATCAGTCAGTCACCATCTTAATATTCATCTGTACACTGTCTACAGGACCCAACTGGGTTACATTCACTAAGGTATACAAAATTCACTTGTAAGTCTGTTAGTTTTATTGTAAACCAGACATACTAACTATGACTGTACTCAAATGTAACACAAGGATTGCCAATAAGTCATTTGTCTTGAGCATAATTCATGGGGCTGAAAAAAGAATAGGCAACATTTGGATTCCTGACGGAGAAAGGCCATAAATCTATGAAGCCAATAAAATCAAATCCAGTTCAAACATGTTTTATCAGCCGATGCCAAAGTGAAACAAACACACAACAGTGATAGGAAGAGGTAAATCAATACAATGCAATTATTATAATCAAAAAACAAATTTAACCAGGACTTTTTATAGACTACTAAACAAATCACCCTTATAGCTTTATGGCTGTGGCAAACCCACTCTTTGCTCAAATGCCAAACGTCTTATGAGGTTTCTCATCATCACACCTGTACACAGGTTTTAGTGTCTCTGCTGTCACCAGTTCTTGGCTGCACTGCTGAACTGCACTATTTTTCCTGGTTCCAAAAACACAATCACAGTGTTTTCGAGCCACTCTTTAAACAGTGCTGCTGTGTATTTACTGATCTATTTCTTGCAGCTTTTATGTTGTTACTGTGTCTCTTGTAACTTCTCAGTATTCAGCAGCAAAGAAGTGAGACGCAGAGCTCCTCTAAACAGCAGAGGTTATCCTCAGTATGGATGTCTGCAGGGGAGTAAACACCAATGGAGCGAGAGTGAATATTTTGTATGAGAGGATATTAATTATTCATGTCAGCTTCATTGTGTATGATGATGTGTCAGGATGTTTGCCAATAAACAACAATATTCCTTGTAGGATTGATCCAATATGAAAAGTTGTTGAGCTAGTTCCTCAGTATGAAGAAGTCTGACGAATGCAGTATGTGGAAGAGCTGGCACTAGTACATATTTATGGCAATATCAATATTGTATCACAATACTATATCCTTTCCTCTTAGTATAAACAGTGCGATCAAACGGCTACTTTAAATCTGGACTGTATGAATGGTATTAATATGAGGATTAAGGAAAATGTGAAACCACTGTATACAAAGCTGTGTAATCAAATCAGAGTGGAGCACTGAGGTAAACTGGGTCAGTGTGGTGCTGGGATTTTCTGGATTGGCAGAAAAGTACACACAAAAGAAAACAGAAGTACCCTGCACCTTGTTTTGAAGTGTTTATTCTTGCTCAAACGGAGGCGCTAACTAAGTGTGGCACGCCCCATGGATCCAGCTCGTCATTGGCTCTTAGTGCAGAGTGATAAGCCCGGTGTCTGCAGGGGGATTTCTGCTTTCTTTCATGGTAGCAGTGCCCCCCGCCGCCGTCTCCCTGTGACGCCCCGGGGAATACATCACCACACGGGCAGGACAGCAGGCCGGCATGGGCGTTATAATTGCCATCTCCTCCTAGTACACATTGTGCACTGAGGAGCACGGTGATTAAATCAAAAAAATCCTCTGCATCCCAGCTCTTTACCTTGCAGGCAAAACAGCAGGCTCCTTTGGGATGGGGTCATCATGGCCCCCTCTGTTTTCTGTGATCTCTCCAAAAGGGAGGAGGTGCAGACTGCTCACTATTATATATCACCACAGAAAAAAAATAACAGACCGTGAAGAACTTAATAGGTGTTAAAATCCAGATTTGTGTAAAGATTTCCACAGTATTCATATGCAACACTGAAATGTTGGATAAATATTTGAATTAGTGAAAAGACAGAGCTGAACCATAAATGCCGATTTCATGCTGTGGCATAACATAATTATTTTAATTATTATTAGCATTTCTATTAGACACTTCCTTTGTCTCTCCTGATTTAACACAATTGGTGCGAATACATTCTCTATCATTAGCATCATGTCTATGACCATTAAACTAAAGATAATTCACCTGAAGCTGTAAAGAAAATTAGACCAAGGTTTTATACACAGTTATCGTCCTTGGACAACCTGCACATACACATGAAACAGACCATTATCACTTGGGTTAATGGCTTTGTTAATTTGAAGACATTAAAAAATGCTTGGCTGTCCCCAATGAATGTGTCATACAAGGCAGGCCTGGTATTGTTAAATGGTTTGCTAAGTAGATTGATTCCTGAGCTGCAACGTACGGCGGTGATGTAGGCAAGCAGGTTAATTAAACATTTACACGCTAACACCCAACAATCTATTGTAATCCTCTAATTTATGACATCAATATGCACTTTCATCTGTATTTTTTGAGGGAGGCATATGTTTGCTCGCTCAGTCCTCACTGGCATCATGCCAGTTTACTGCAATGCTGTTTTTGAGGGGTGACTGGGACCAGTGAGCCCAGTGCACCCGCCCATAATAGGGACATACCGATCCCTCGTCTGCACATGGAAGACACTCAGATAAAGATTCAAGCACCTGCACCCACACCTCCACCTCCGCTCACTTTCATCTCCGGCACCAACTACAGGCTGATTCCTAATCAGCTTTCTCTGCACTGCCTCCACCTCTCAGCTCTCTTTAGCATACACCAGCATCAGCACAGTCACACAAACACACATGCAAGTATACACATTTGTACACAAAAACGTACACACACAGTCCACCACAGAGACTTACTCGCACGGCTCCGATGAACAAACGTAGAAGCCAGAATCACACCTCTTTCAAAAGAAATCTCTTTTTCTATCTTATTTTTTAAAACTCTTGGGGTCATAAGGAGGGGAAAACTTCTTGCTTTTTGTTATTTTTCGATGAATTTCTATGTTTGTGAGTGTGAAGTGGGATTTGGGCCAGAGGCGCTGATAGTTTCCATCTTTCATGTATCCTCTGCTGACAGAAACCGAGCTGACAGGAAGGCAACAAGGGAACAATCAATCACCTTTCTTTTCAACTTTCTTTTTGGCCCACATATGTATCTGTTAATTTGTTAGCACTGTAAGGGGGAAAAAAAGCTTTTTTTACTTGTGTTTAGAGGTTGTCTAAGTGATGGAGCGTAAGACTCGTGCATTGCAGCATCAGTGAGCTGATGTATTCTAATCATCACTCCATATGCCAGGCCTCATTAACTACAGATGTGTTTGCTTACAGCTTTGCCTAAATACCTCAAGTACTAGATGCATGTTGTTTTTTTTCTCCCCCTTTTAAGTTCTCTCCCTCACTTATTCACACACACACACACACGCCCGAAAAGCCTTTAATACACTTGCCAACCATGGGCCCTGGGTAAGATTCCTTGAGGGCGATGTGTATCCACAACAGTGTCTCTCCCTCAGACATGTGGCATGGGTAAACAACACAGTTAAGCCTAAAACAATGTGTGTCCCTGATGACTGCAATTATTTATGAAATCAAACACAATTCAGCTCTTCGCCAAGTGGGACAGCTCTCCAGATCACTCAACAAATCAACACAATTTAGTACTCATAATCATCTTTACAAGTATTGCAAAAAACATGTTTCTGTTATCTTGACTCTCAAAAAAAAGGTATTTAATCACTTGTATTTAGTCCTGAACATGAAAAGGACTTTACCTATAGCTTCCAAACCGAGTAGAACATGTGTAAACTATGCTACCTTGAGGCCATTTCTCTGCAGGCCGTCTTTGGGGATGATCACTGGTGACTTATGTAGGGGCCATGGCTAAATTATTCAACCTGAGGTGTTACTGCTCCTGAGTGGGGGGACAGCGCAGAGTGGAGACATACCAGTGTCAGGACAGTATGCATGCTCTCGGGGCATACGCCTCCAGTAAGCAGCTGCTGCAGATGGTATGCTCACTTTGTCATCCACTTTCACAACACTACTCGCAAAGAGCAATTAACTAGCAGTGAAGTGAGGATCGGCCACAGACACACACCAGCTCATTTCATCTCCAAAAAGAAAATTAGAGAGGTGGACTGAGGGACAAAGTCATTTATCACTCTGGAACCACTTCATCTCACTCTCTCTGGACTTTAAAGAGTCATAGAACCTTAATCAAACAGTCAGTTCTCCAATCCTTAAACAGCAGCGCTCAGATACACACTCCTGACAAACTACTGTCACTCAGGAACTTGCCACGATGTTAAGGTCACTGACCTTTGTCTTATCAGTGTTTTTCTCAAGTTCTAATTTGAGTGTGTTCGCACCTACCTTTAACTTGTAAGTACAACAGAAGCTGCTTGTATTCCATGTGTGAATAAGACCTTCAAATCAGCAACATGGAGGTCAATTTGATATAAAACAACAGAATTTTAATGTTGGGTAAATGCATATGTATACATTAAAATATATTCAAAATATTCATCAGAATATTTTCATATTTTGTTTTCTTTGCAAATCAACACCACAATATTTTACATCAGGAGTCCCTACTTTATTTTAATATGATGTTGCAAGAGCTTGTGTTTATTCCTGTTTAGCAAAAACAAAAAATCCTGACTCATTGGCATTAACAACCTATTCTACAAGAGCATTCTGGCCAAGGCAGGTAGTTGCACAGTTGACATGTTTTCAGACAAACCATGCATGCATCCATACACACATGATTTACATAATAATAAAATAAACGACAGAATCATAAAATGTAATTCCTCATAAATCAGCAGTGTCAATATGTAAAAGAATCAGGCCAAACATCTGCAGCCAGGTGTCTCTGCCTCCAGGTCATTTAAAATCATTTCAAGAGCCTCTAATGAGACCAGCTCCTTAATTATTTTAGACAATCCCACCAAAAACATCACAAAACTAATTTGCACATAATTGTGTTAATGAATAATTTGACTAGTGGTTAATCAGAGGACGCGTAATTCGTGCAACATAGCATAAAATTCTGTGGGCCGACACAGTAAAGAAATACCCTATATTCCTGCGCACAGATTCTAAACCCATAAATCATGAGCAGAAGATAAATATGGGAGGGCGACTAAATTAAATGGTACTTAGCCTTGTGAAGTGCAGTGTAATAGATCTAAGGAGGAGGTTTAGAGAAACAAGGAGGTGTGCGTCCTCCCTTCTCCAGCCAGCGGTTGCAACCCTCAATGATCTCCCTTAACACAGAGGAAACCAAAGATCATAACAAGACCTACTGGAAACGTATCTCATTAGCTGCTTGCATACCTCTCCCATCATTTCATATTGCCCTCCTTGGGAATATAGAGAGAAGGCTTTGTCTGCTCCCTCCCTAAGCTCTTGTCAAAATCTTCTTAATTATGATTAATTACACACCCATAAAGAAATCCTCTACCAAGTATACAAATAATAGAACACTCTTACTAAACACTACATTATTCATTAATTATAGGGCTGTTTGCCGCAAAATAAAATTCCTGCTGAGGGTGTATTGCTTGTCACAAGAATAATGTTTTTTGTATTTTTTTACGCCGACTTGAAAAACATATCATTTCTATTTCTAAAGTGTGCCCTAGCTCGAGGCTCCTCTGCATATTGGTGGTTTTCCCTCTGTGGGCTCAATTGTTATGGATGCTGTTTATGGTGGTGCTATGACAAGTGTGAAGGGCAGGCATGGTGAAAGATGTATCGCTCGCTTATCTGCTCGGTGTCTGAATATGTTATAGGATTGTAAATGACCCCGTATCATGACAGAGCCGCACAACAAGCATAACCTCTTTTTTCCCCTCCTATTTTATTCCCTAACTTTTTAGCACAAAGTGACAAATAATACTTAAATATCTGTAAATGCATTCGATTTGTGTTTGTGTGGTTGTGGGTGGTTGTTATGAAATACTTCTTACGAGATCAAATTATTTTTTTGTTTTGCCAAAATTCCCACTTATAATAGAAGTTTTCTTAAGTTTGTAGAAAGTCGTTTGACAAAAACAGCTAACTGTGAATAAAGTAGCAGGAATGAGTGACAAGAGGCAGACTAATGATAAGGTTTATAAGTTTTGATAGTTTTTACGGCCTTCTCATGGAGCTGAGGCACATCACTGAGATGTGTTCTTGAGCAGCTCAGAGAACAATGTGCCTTTGAGACACACTCGCTGCACTGAAGCAGTCTCGTCCTTCCGCCTCTTGCTGCATATGCTTTATAGCCGACAATAAACCATTTTAGTGCAAAATAAATTGGGATCGTATTGAAATGCTGGTGCTATATATGTCATAGAAGACATACAGTTATTTTTTAGCAAAGCTGGAGCATAGTTTATCATCATGTGAGTGCTGCGATGGGTCTGTTCCACATCATTGGCTTCTCTTGCTTAGTTAGATTGTGAAGGTCAGAGTTCTCAAGCCTTTTATGGCTGTTTAACTTTGGAGAATTATCACATGGGCAGGGCTTGGCTGATATATGCTGCACAGGCTTACCTCAGCATACTCTTATATTCATTCTGCCTCTTGTGAAAAGGATCCAAAGCCATTATTTGGACCAAATCTGCAGACAAAGTGGATACAGTGGCCTGACCTCACAGTGAAACGTTTGTATAGATGTCTGAAAGAAAGATGCATTGAATTAAACTCAACCTTTTTATTTATCGATAACATTTTTTGGGATGTTATCTTCGCTGAGTACAACAGAAAACGGAGTTTACACATGAAAGTCAAATTAATTTAAATAAAATAGTGGAAGCTCTAAATCCTTATAGACATTTATAGATATCCTCTTTAGATTACACTGGATGTTTAATGTCTTCCTGGTCTTTCTTTTCCAATTAATTCTAGCAAACTTTGTATTGGTCATGTCAAAAGGATATATATCATCATATTTTCATTTAAAACTATGATTAATTTTCTCTCTGAAAAAACATGTTTAAATACTGACATTTTCTGGTGCTACTATTTGACTGCTTACTCTTAAAACTTTGCAAATATAATTAACATCTCCGCCGAGTGAAAATAGTATTAGCACACAGTACAATCAGTAAATTACCATAAGAAAGAATACGAAAAGTTTTCCAAATGAAAGCTTGAGGGGAGAAGCCTTCTCCCTGAAACGGCAAGGTGACATTTTATTTCCAACTGTTAATTGATGTTCTGCTGATTAAAGCACATTTTATGCCGAGGACCAGGGGGGCTCTATTTCTGTAAGCTATCGGTTTGCAGGCGTGGATTGCAGCAGAGTTACAAGGCTGAGCTGAACCCCATATCTTTTCCATATTGCATCAGAGATCCAGTTTCTCTTGGGAAAGCTGCAGATAAAACTGCACATCTAAAGTCTGGAAGGACAAAGATGAATAATTACCTTTAAAATCCAACCATTTCTATATTTTTCACAAAAACTTTGCTGTATATCTTCATCAATATTGTAGAACTTTATTGCCCTGATATATTGTACTGTGTATTTATGATCTATTATATAGACTACATGCTATTGTATATGTAAAATTGATTATATTAGTTCACTTATAAACAACCGTGTCATTAATCACAACACAATATTTGTTAGAGTGAAGCAGACTAATATTTCAAATCCAGAGCATAACTTATTTATGGAAGTGTACAATTGATAAAATGCCAGGAAGCAGTAATCTTTAAAAGCACCACGTACAAAAAACTCTTTGTCAGAATAATCAACACAATCTGCATAATTTACACTACTTACTTAGATGCATGTACAGCCTGAGCTTAAAGTAAAGAAGTTTGTTTTCTCATGTTTGTGCCTATTAGCCACAAATTAATTAATCTACCATCCAAAACCCAATTAAGCCACGAGCTATATTAATACATCGCCCATTCCCCAGAATGCAGAGGAAGTACCACGGAAGCACTATTATTTTCACAAACATAATCACATTTTGTTGCAACAGTTGCACCCACGAAAATGCCCGAGTTTATGTTATAATATATTCAGGAGCCATCTGAGCTGTTTGGGTTCTCTCTGAAGGAGACCAACCTGAGCAGGGAGATGATTTTCAGCTCATGCAGACTGATTTATTTTCTGCCACTAGGGGGAGAGGTGCTCCTTACAGGTCTCACTATGGAGAGCAATAATGTGCAGCTATAAAGTACTGATGAGGAGGCTCAGTGAATACTTATGAAGAGTCCTGCATTAGATTCACTCTCACAACCTTGGTCATCTTTCTTAAAATGTGCTCACTCTGGTTTATAGCCCATGTATAACAGCACATCCCAAGCACCAATCATATAATTACCACCGTCTCAAAACTCGAGTGTTCATTCAACCAGGGTTCCTTCAGCCTTTCAGATTCCTCTATCCATCAATGATGTGAAAAACTTCAGCTCCTCCATTTAATATTGTTTGTTTTGTTGTTTGTCAACACAACAGAGGAGATGTGCTTTTCTAAAGCTCAGTGTTAAAGAGGCACCCCCAAAGAAGAATACACACAGTGTTGCCATGGAGCCCATTGATGTGCAAATGTTTTCATTTAAATATTTTTAAGAGGATCAGCTCAGATTACGCCAAAGTTTGACAGAGATAATTTGATGGCTTGTGTAGCAGCTTTGTTTGTGAAGACCATCATTCAAGGCACGTCAGACCACCTTCACAAACCACATAGCCTTTTTAATGAAGTTTACTTTGAGAAATGGGACAAAACTAGTATCTTTCCTCCATGCTCTGCTATATTAGGGAAACTTTATCAGGCTTTACATTAAAAGGTGTTTTATTTTGAGGTTTGGTGAGAGTAAAAACATCAAGCTCTTGCAATTTTTTTCTGAAAGAAAAAAAAAAAGTTTTGCTTAACACACTTACTTATTCCACTTAACAACTCAGAGAAACAAATGCCAACAAGGCGGTATAGTAGCATCCAGCGGATATATTTGCTCTTTTTCTTGCATTATAGATAAATGCACCATGGAGACCCCCCAGTATTTGGGACAAGGGAGAAGAGCTTAAATATTTATGCCTAAGCCTCTGGAGGCCCACTATTAGTAGTAAAATGTTTTACTTTCTGGGGCTGTCACTCTGCTCCGGCTCCCATTAACAACAGGACTGACAGGGACCTCTGGGTCAAACACTTTGAGGCAACAAAAGACCCCGATGAAATCACTCAGTGAGACCCAAATTACTTCTGTGTCATTGCTGAACAATATTTTCTCCCCAAAGCATTCCTCCTTCTGTTAACGCTATGACCCTTTCCTCTGCATATGGAAAGGATTGTTTGTCTATAACACTGGGGGATGGAGATGAGGAGAAGTTCATGGACAATGTTCCTGGCTGTGTTAGCCCCCACAAGCAGCGAGGCTCCCCTCCCTCTGTTTTGTTGTGCTTTGTGAAAAAAGTTGATAAAAACAGGTTGTAAATGGAGATGGGCAGTTGAAAATGAACATGTTGGGGTGGAGCAGTGAAGCGGGGAATCCAAATATACAAGACCTCAAAGAAAACTGGCAAAAGCTGAGAGCGCAGCCCCTCGTATGGAGATCTGTACAAAACATTGAAATTCAAATGACAAGACTAATGCAGAAATTGTACTGTAGTATAAAGATTTCTGGTCAAGTATGACGTGATTGGGAATAAATATTATTTTTCCACAATATTCAAGTTAAGTTGCTTGAGTAATTTCTCCTTGCACTGCTGTCCCTCATGGCAATAATATATAATACCTAAATATGTTGTCTTACATTTATGTGTCTTTCTTTTGGATTCAAAATAAAAAAAAAGTTAATTTAGAAGGGAACATTTTGTTGTGTATTTATATTATTTATTTTGCATGAAACACAGGTGAAATGAAATGTAACCATTATCATTTTTTACGGTGTTTTGTAAATCCACAACTCCAAATAAATAGATAAATAAATAAATAAATAAATAAATAAAACCAAAATATCTAGTCTTGCACAGACACTGCTTGAACGTATGCTTTCCATATGTCTGTTTCATGCTGAGCAAAAATGAAGCCCAGTCTAAATTCAATATTTGACTAATCTCTGCTTAATATGAACTCAGCTATGAAGAAGATCTAATAAAATATACTAAAGATTGTCAGGAAATCCTACAAGATGTGTCAACATACAAGCAGATATCTTCAAAAGACGGATTGACAGCTGCAGCTAGCCTTTAGAAAGCTACAGAGTAATATTAAAAGTGGCACAATTGGATGAGCTGCAAACAGTATCAGAAAAGCCTGGAAAGGAATGAGCAGGCAGGGAAGCTTCAAATCCCCTCTCAAACCTAAGTGGGTGGTCCTTTCACTGTGGGTAACTGTGCAGTCGCCAGGCATTCGCACAGAGGTTTTGAGGAGGACCGGCTCTCCAGACGCAACATTCACCATCCCAGGCCATACATCCACAGAATTAGATTCATGCTACACTGACTTTATTTAAGCTAAGAGTCCTGGCAGTGGCAGCATTAAATGACAGCCAGTCCTCGGGCCTTTCTCTGGATTAAAGGATGATTCAGGAGAGGAAGGCAGAATGGCTTAAGAAAGAATTCATTCAGGGAGAAAGAAGTCCACAGTTTATCTGAAAAAAGTAACTGAGCACTGCAGTGGTTGCCAAAGTGTATTGAACACTGTGGACATGTGTTAAGAGATTGACAGAGCAATATGCTGCACACATCCACACACAACACATGCATCACAAGGAAGTTTACACCTATTTTATTTTGTGCAATGAAAAAATGTAATTTATTTATTATACTCATTTTGTGATAATAAACCTGCAACTTGTTTCTTTTTCAGAAAAGCTGCAGAGGAATGATTGGTTCTCAGCTTTTCAGTTTTTCAATAAAAGCAAAACATTTTATTATCTTTACTTCTTGCAAAAATGTTTAACTGAATAAATATAAAAACAGTGGGAACTTAATAAAACATATATATTATTTTAACAAGTACAGTATTTTTTCCAGTTACGGTTAGTAATTAGCTATGATTTTCCTTTCACAAAAGTTCCTAAATTAGAAATTTTAATGACAATGATAACCACATTATATTTAGAGAGTTGAAAAGCTTCAGCCCATGTTTGACTACCACAAAGGCTTGAGAATGAAAAGCAGCCATCCTCCAAGCCAAGCACATGAGAACTGTTTAAGTTGGCCCCAAAAGTCATACATTTCAATGATTTCAAAGAGACCTCCAATTAAAAGCTACAAACATGCCTTTGGAATGCGAACTAACACAATTAAAAGTGCTTCATGAGTGTATTAGAGGAATAAGTTGTGAATTAGCACTCTGAATACACAAGGCTGTTTTCATTCCCAAACCTTTTCAGTCATTCAAAAAGCAGAGGGAAAGAGGTCTTTTTGAAGTCAGCCGGTTCTCTTTCTTTTTTTCCCTCTGTGACCAAAAGAAGATTGAGTCAGCCTAATCTGCTCCTTGTACATTTGAATGTCTTCTGCAAAGAGCTCATCCTGGCTGCTTGATAAAGGCCCAGGTGCAGAGACAGTGGCTGTGCCTAACTTTGTCTCTGTGGGGGCTGTAAATCACGGGGGAAGCCCGCCCTTTGAAGATACAAGCTCGCTCTCCCCACTGATTTGTGGCCACAAGGGCAAGCCCTTTGCAGCCCTGCACAACGCTCTCACCAACCAGTCAGGGTGTCACAAGGAGGCAGACTCATAATTTGCTGATATGTTCAAGGACCCTTAATCAAACTGCACAACACACACTCTGTGCAGTGAGAAGCGGGGCTCCTGACTGTCAAAGGTCAAGTGGAAGTAGTTTTGGATGACACCATGGGGATTTACTCACAGCCAGAAAGTCATATGCAAACAAAAATCTTTATCTCTCACATGAGCATCAATTATGCTTGTTTATGAAGTCCCTAAAACAGATGTTCAGAGCTGAAAGAAAAGAGGACATTTTGGAAAACACTAGTTTGAAAGCAGGCACTAGTCTTAACACTTTCAAGGAGTTGAAGAATACGACTAAGCTGCTGGAGCCTGCAGTACCATGACCTTATCACTGTAATTACACTGCACTTCACATCTACTTCGCTCAGTTACTTGCATTCATGAAATATGTGTGAATCGTAAATTAACCTTGTATTTTGTCATAGCTGCAGGACATAGACATGTTGTCGAGATCTATGTTATGATCAAGACAAGAGTTTTTTAATACCCACAACATGTTTACCATTAAATTAATGTACAATAAATTATACTTTATTCAGGTATTAGCGCACTATTTTTATACAAACTACCTTTAAAAGACATTTTTGTTAGTTCTTTTTGGTTCCTACAAGGCCTAAACAGTAAACAGCGGCTCACAAACACCATACACACTTTCAAACATTCAGCCCTCTTTTCATGTCCACTACAGTGTCATCCAATGATGCTAAAGAAAAGAAATTAGCCAACCATTGCACGCTTCCTTTGACAGAGTCATTAAGGTGGTCAGCACAGTGCTAAAGCGGAACCCTGTGAAGCTCACATTCCTCTGTTTGTTATTTAGATCCTTATTTACACTTGTTGTCAGAGACAGGCTGGAAGCACAGCAGTACTTTCCTCCACAGGCCGGATAACAATGAGCAGTAGGGAGCAGCCCAGCGAGGCATTTAGCCTAGCCCTGCCCCATCTCCAGAAGAAGGAAGTTTACTGCCTGTGACTTTCCCTGCTGCTCATCTCTGGCCGACAGCCCTGAGATTTACAGTCAAGTATGAAGAGGCTGCAGTGTCTTTTTAGGGCTGAAGTCCATCAACGTCAAGAAAACAAACCTATGGTCACAGATATGAAGAAACTAAAGGATGACTGGTCAACCTCAAAAATAAAAACTCAAATTCAACTGTTTTTTTTTTTCCTGTTTGGAAGTTTTCCAAAAAGAAAGATGGATACGCCAAGCAATTGTTCATTTTTGGTTCTTAAAGTGCTGCCCTGGCTCTTTCATCATATTTCATCATTCTGTGCTTTTGCTAATGAATTTAATGACCCAAAAAGTAGAAACTGAGAGGAACACTACTTTTTCAATGCATCATCACAAAAACCGCTATACAAACTGGGACTTCTCTGCACAGTTTTGGAAAAGTCAGCTCTGCATGAAAATGATATCCAGCCAACATCACCAACTAGCTTGAAATTTATGCAAAAAAATTTAAGTAATGAGTTTAATAGGAAACTGTACTCTTTATAGTGGTAAAATATTCTGTGGCAGGTTGTTATTTTAAATTAATTCCAAGAAAAAACCTAATCAACAAGAGCTAAAATAATTATAGCTAGAGGAACTGCAGAACCTTGAAAGCTTGTTTAATGACAGAAAATTACATCATTCACAAAGAGCTCCTATTCCCAAGTGTATTGGTGACTCTTTATCATCAATGCAATTTAGATTAATGAAGTGTGCTACTAATGATTAGAATACACAAAAAAGCACAGTTTAATATGAGTGTTATCTGAACCCTGTATGGGTGTGTGCACCCATTGTAACCTTTTTGTTTGGCGACTTCCTGAGACGACAAGCAGTGTGTTCTAAGGTATCAGCAGCTGTGTGTTACGTGCCTCTGATCCAGGCAGCTATTGACTTCCTGAGATTTGAATTAATTACTTGCTTCACAAGAGAAACTGGATTGCAGTGGAACCCCCTAAGAAGTCCACTCATTCTTAGGAAACTGCCCCATGGACTTGCAGATGGTTTCACTGAGATGTGCTTTCCCATAGAGAACAATTACACAGGGGATTGTGGTGCTGGCATAAACCTGGAGCACACAGTCTCCATTCTGAACATTTCAAAACAGCCATAGGGGAGGTTTGTGACTTAACATAAATTAGACCACCAGGGAATGGGGAGATCTGAAGTGGCGGAAGGGCAATATCACAGATAAATGCACGGTTCTGAGTGCTTCTGCAGAAAGCAAGAAATGCCTCTGCAGAAAAGAAGAGGAGCAAAAGTACTCTGTGACATCCTGAAATCAGATAATAACCACCTTAAAGCCCGTTCAGGGCTCTATAAACTTCACTGTAACATTATCGGGGATCATTTTTGTCATGACACGCTGGTTTAGGCAGGTCCTGTGTGTTTTCAGGCCAAGAAAGGAAACAATGCTAAGAACAATTAATGACGTGAAGACAGTTGAGACTTTCAGGTCTGTGTAGTCTGAATGGGATTAAGCACTCACTGCATTTGTATTCCACGTACTTTCAATTGGCTCAGGCCTTGTGTTTGGTCTTGTTAGTGCCAGCGGCCCCGTTTCCCAGTGAAGAGTACACTTCAGCTGTGATGAAGTATCCAGGAACGCAGAGGTTACCAGTGGCTGCTAATTAACCTCACATTGTGTTCACTAACAAAGAAACAAAGGAACAAAGTGGAATTTCAATGCAGGAGATTATCACAATGACAATGAGCGTAGTGCTGGATCATGCACTTAATAGGGATTTTCACACTGGCCATGACAACATGAGATTAGATCAAAGACAGATGAAGTTACATTAACAAAACAATTCAGCCTTGTTATGCAATAACAAGCAGCCATCTGGGCCTCACCGAGTCCCAGGAAAGGAGAAGTCTCCGTGTGCACGGGCTTCAACTGGCTCCACCAGAATGATACGCCACTCCCCAGCAACTTCTGCAAGACTGTATTTGATTGTGAAAACTTTATGGCAGCTTTGTTCTGTCGCAGACGAGGTAGCATCCTTCCTCAAACATGTGAAGACAAAGAGGAAATGGGCTGTGTGTTCTTTGCTGGTTATTGTTGCCTCTGTTTTGGCCCCACTGGCTGAATGGCAATTACTGCTGACTTCCTATCCAGCACAGACCCCAGGCCCGCTGAGGGTGCCCTGACCCTGCAGTATCCAGAGGGGAGAGACTGGACCTGTCAAAACTCACACCTCTGCCTGCTCCCGTGGGGCGTGCTCCTCCAGCTGCTGCCCCACGGGGCCCACCACACGATCCTGCTAATCAGCTCCATCTCATCTGTGGAAGTAACTGGCCCCGAGTGGATGCAGGCCCTTTTCTCACCTCTGCTACCTAGTGCACCTTTGAAGTCCTGTGTAAGTGTTAGTTTATGGCTGGAGAGGGTATGATAAGATCCCAAAGAAAGGTGATAAATTAGCTTTTCATCCCACATTTAAAAGGGGAAATAGCAGGCTGCTAAAATCCACAGAATCTGTTACAGTTCTGACACCTAAGAGCTAAAGCTACTTGAGAACCAAAAACGTTGTAGTGTCGAATCTGTTAAGTACCTTCATTAAAGCAGTTTGTTTGCAGGAGCATTTAGTTGGATTCCCACACTGTATCAACAAGCATTTGGTCAGGCTGTAGCTGTGGGACTTCCTTAAAAACAGAATTTCAGGATAAATATAATTATTTAGTACTCTGTAAGAGGAGAAGACTCGCTAGACCAGACCAGACAAGTTTGGGCAGAGTATAGAGTCTCCTCAGAACACACCCTTCAAAGGCATGACATATTAAACTCTGAGAAATGTGGATCCATAATTAATTAATGCAGAAGAAGAAGTCCAACCTGAACTGCATTTAAACAACACAATTATATCACCTGATTATTAGGCCACTTGAACTTTAAGAAATGAAAAAGTACATGTGAGGCCGGTGTCAGATGTAATGGCTGGAGGTCGAGGTTGACAGGGTTGGAGCCTGAAGTGTGATGGATGTATTTTTTTTTTCTTTTTTTTTTTTTTGTTGGTTGTATGTCTCACCTTGTCTCAACCCGCCCAACACTTCACACTCACAGCAGCCAACAACAAGAGATGCAGGTGTGTACAAAGATGGAATAGCGTGCATCACACGTTGTGAATGAAAAATGAGGAATAATACACTGTCAGATCTGAAAAATATCAAATCTACAGTTACGGAAAATCCAGTCTGTATTATTTATTTGGTCAAATTAATTTGCCTGATGGTTTGTGCAACATCCAGAACCTTTTATTTTTAATGTAACCACTTAAAAAAAAATAAATATCTGAGAGAGCATCATTTTATTTCAGAATTTAAAGCAAAGCAACCCACTTCACCTGCTTTACTGCTGACAGTCAGACTACCTCACTGATTTGCATCTCACCCCCGTCTATGACTGCATCCTTATCTTGAATAACAATTATCACCCATTTCCTAGAACCATTAGATCTTCTTTTATGTCACCAGTCTCCATTAAAGATCTTAAAACCTTCACTCTCTGCATCTCAGGAATTCACTAAAAACACTATTCTTAAAATATACACTACTTTTAACCTTTTTTTTTTTGATAAATTGGGAAATGTGCTGAGAACCTTTATATTTAATTGCCTAAAATGTTTCATCACAGTTTATAAAACAGTACCAATGGCCCTGCTATAACTTCTACGTGGCCACTGTCTGCTGCTGCTTAGTGAAATTTTGCCGCTGCCACCCGCTGACATAATTTGTTTCACAGTCACCACGCAGCAGCATGAATCAGATGTTGACACTCTAATTTCATGCACACATGGGTGTTTGGCTGAGCCAGAATACTGCTGCATTCCCCTGCCTCTGCAGCTGCCCACTATACCTGCCCTTTGCCCTCCGACACAGCCATGTAATGTATTTAGCCTGGGAGTCACACATTATGACTGATGACTTAACCATAAAGTCTTATGACATTACTGGGATTTACCTTCACACGCTTTATCAATTTTCATGGTGTCAAAGCAAATAGAGAGATATTCAGTGACAAATTAGAATAACAATTAGAGAAATAAACAGCCAATTTGTTAAAAAACACATAAGAATGTTAGCATATGTGCCCTAAAACAAGGATCCTACTCCTTCCATCTGTCAGGAGAACACCATGTTGCTCTATTTACCACTAAAATAAATCTGTTTACCGTGGTCCACAGCTCCATCGGAAAATATTTGTTTTACTTTGTTGTTTTTTAAAAACTACATGTACTTGCAAGAAATAATAAATATAGCCACTAGCCAGGTTTCAAAATGCCAAAGCCTTGTCAAGGATTGACACATTTGCAGAGTATAATTAATGCAACTTCTGTCTATCACTGATTATTTTGCCTCCTCGAAAAGTCAGCGCTGACAGCCTGCTGTAGGAGAGGAGATGAGCTACCTTCTGGTGTTTGGTCCACGTCCTCATTCTGTCAGCACAAAGAACCAGCATATACTATTTTCAACACTAGTGACCAGCACGATAACACACAGTCTGCGTTGAAAATATGAAAAGCCAGGGCAGATCCCGATATCTCCTCTTCACGTAGAAACTGACAGCTTCTCCTATGAGTGAGCATAAATCAACAAGATAAACTCATAAACAAATAAGTTGTTTGTGTGCAGTGAAAGCCAAACCACGGCCAGGGTTTTATGAAATACTTGCTTCCTCTTGACAGATATCCAAACAATAAACACACAGTAAATAACAGCACCCTGTCCGTATCAGTTTCCTACTTGAGGTTAAGTTGAGTTTATTGCGGAGGCCACTGCCTGCATGCATTAAGCAAATCATAAATTATACATGCTAATTACCTAAGGCCTCCACTTTAATGAATTATTTTAATTAAACTACAACATTGGGGTTTTGCATGTGGTCTATATTTCATCCCCTGCCTAAGATGACCTTCTTTGTCTAAGTGGAACATAGTTGAGAGAACAAGGACAATGCAGACTTTGATTATACAACTGAGTTCATCTTGATGCTACTGAACTGAAGGATTAATGTTCAAGCAGAAAGTGTAGACTGTGTGTTGGAACGGATCATTTCTGTTAAAATAGCAACAATTTATATGTATTATTAAAAGAATGAATGTGGAAAATTAAAATTTAATTAAAATTTTGTTTGTTTTACGGATTTTATTTCATGGACATCAGGTGTTTGAGATGCTTTTCCCAGGTTCTTCCACTTTCTCTCCTCTTCCACCTGTAATGTTATTTCTAATTTACATTCAGGCTGAGGGTGATTTGTGTGTGTGTGTGTGTGATTTCACTAAAAGTCAGAAAAACAGCATCCTATTTTTTCTATATTGACTGCATGCCAATGATTTGTGGTATTTTAGGAATTCACATAGAAAATTACTGGACAAGCCTTTAAAATGTAACAGCTGTGCATAAACAGCCGTTTTTTTATTTTAACTTTTGGAGCAATTATGCAAATATTAAGTTATCCATAATTTAAAAATTATATATATATGTATACACTTAACAAAGCAGAATGTGATTTAAAACAAATGTTTCATGGGTCTTAATTCGTTTATTATTATTATCAGAATTAACAGTGCAAAATAAAAATATTCCTATAACACGGTTAAACTGGAGGTGACCAAAAAAAATCAGCTGCAGAATTAAAGCTGGTAATCTGCCGTTGCATGTTTCGGTACATTTAATCATCTAGAGTTACACACACAAATGCACAAAGTGGGGAAAAAACTAACACTGTTGTACAAACAGTCCACGGGGGGAGGGGTGGATTTAAATTCCAAAAGGGTCTCGCAGCTCGTTTCCTAGTTCCCCAGTCAGCAATGTGTTTGTGAAAAATAAGTCTTTTTGTCTTGCTGAAAAAAAGGCTAAATCTACATTGGTGGCCCAGTCTAAGTTTGCTATTCTTTGCACTTTCAATTCAAGTGAATGGGGGAGAATGAAGTGGCCCGAGACCCTTTATTTGATCTACTCATTGCATAAAGTGACGGAATTCTAATGTATTTGTTTAATACCCCGAAATAGGCTGTTGCTTTCTATAGGGGAGGCAGATAAAG
>JAPQRP010050258.1:0-10865 GCA_037367295.1 Apogon hyalosoma
CCACGGTAACTACGGAGCCTCTGAACGTCCAAATGGGTCATATCTGATGACCATGAAAAGATGAACTGTATTTACACGTATTGATAGGATTAGTGGATCAACAGGTATTAAATACTTTAGATCAGAAGATGGTTCTGGTCACTGGTGAATGTTTGGGTCTTTAAAGAAAAAAAAACAAAAACATTATGATCTATGAAGCTTAATTATAAGGAAAATTATTCCAAACATCACAAATACTAATATAAGATTTAAAAATTTCACTGTGAATCTAAAGTGTCCTTTGACTCAGGACGTCTGTAATTGTCTGTTTTCTTTACGCCTTTTTTCCTCCTCATTCCGTCTTTCTTTCCCGTCGTAATAAACCCTGTCAAGGCAGAGTCGGGGCCGACCTCGCAGTCACCCCACTCCTTCCTCTCACTTCGCTATTGATGATGCCACACGTGTATCGTTAAGCTGCAGCAGGAAAACTTTGGACTCAGGAGAAATAATCGGAGGGCGAAACGGCCGGCAGAAAATAAATGGATAAACTTTGAACCTGCGACTCAGCAAGGTTTATTTGTCAGACGTAAGCCTAGAGTGCCTACCCTGTTACAAAAAATACCCACAAGTTAAACTTCATGGACTAATCCAGCTTGACAGCACGCTTAGTGTGATGAGGAGTTCAGATGCCCAAAGCCAACGGAAAGAAAATAAGAGGGAAAATAAAAAAAGACAAGAGGTGACTTTCAAAGTTTCTCCTGAAATTGGTCTAAATGATTTCATTTCCTATTCTGTGCTATAACTGTACTACGGTCTGATTTTACAATTATATTATCATTTTATTTTATTTACTTAGTTTTATTACCTCACCCCCCGAAGGGGAGGCAAGGGGTTCGATTTGTTTAACACTTCAGCAGCAAAACTACTGGTTGAATTCATACCAAACTGGGTTTAAAGATTGCCAGTGACCCAGAATAGATGTGATTACATTGTGGGAAAGGTAGGTCAAAGTTTACATTTATTATATATATGATTTTTTTTTTTTTTTTTTTTTAAACATCTTCCCATTTACTTATAATGGGTGAAATACATGTGCGAGGCGGGGTTTGTTGTGCCTGGCACCACTTGTTTATTTTATTATCTTTTTTTTTTAATTTAATGGTAATTACTTTTAGGCTATGGTGCCTCTACCAATTTTGGAGCCCCTGAAACATTATTTTTGTTCATTTGTTAAAGGAAAAATAAAGGCAAACTTTGCTGTGAAGAGAAAATAAAAGTTTCTCCTAAATGAACCACAAAAATGTCCAGCTGTCACTAGCTGGGTTTCCATTACCCTAAGAAATGCGCAAAATGTAAACTGCGAAATGGAAAATGCTGAAATGTCATAAAAACTGTCAACGATCATAAGTTTTAGGCTCTCATGAGGTGGTTTTTGAGACGTTACAATACAGAAGTATAGCACAAAAGTGTAATGGAAACACATGTAGTTCATTTTGTCCTGTCCATGTGGTCCCGGTGGTTCTGCTCAGTCCAGTGGTCTCCCTATGACCCTGGACTCAGAACAGGTGGTTCTAGTCGGTTCAGGCCAATAGACACTGGCTTTAGTGGAGGAACTGCTTCCCCAGGGCAGGACCAGTCTGGGACACCAGAGGTTCAAGAACATCCCACAGTTCAGTAAACGGTACCCGGGTCAGTGGGAAATCCTGGATCCACAACTGTTGGTGAATTCCTGACGTACAGTTCAGTCCCATGAATCCATTCTGTGTGGCCGCTGTCATAAATAAGGACTTTGCCCTGGGATGATTCTACGTTCCCTTCTTCTTTTAACCCAAAAGGACCCAGTGCTACTTTTGTGCCAGTTCCTAAATAATTTTTTCCTTTTCTTATTTTTACTTCCATCGAGGAGGGCGGAGGTTATGTTTTCATCGGGGTTTGAGTTCTCTTGCTAATAGACAGACAGACAAACTTATGAAGGATTTTGATGAAATTTTCAGGAAATGTTGATTCTGGCACAAGAACAAATGGTTCCATTTTGGTGGTGATCCAGATCGCTGTCCGAATCCATGACGTTTTTTGAAGGAGTCTTTATCATTGCGACGTAGGGCCAGCGTCACGGTCTGCTGGGGTGTTCCCGCCGGCCCCTCCCTCTCCATTCGTCCTGACATCAGACTCATCTGTTGCACACAGCTGCCCTGCATCACCATCAGTCCTGTTTAAGGCCTGGTCCTGCAGCCGTGCGGCGCTGGAACATTATCAAGCGTCACCTTTCCGTAACCCAGACTTTCATCCTGTTCACTACGGACTCCGACTGTCACACCCCAGGTTTTGTGTTTTTGTCTTCACCGTTATGTTGCTCTTGTTTTAATAAGTCCAGACTGATCTGCCTTGGCGGAGGTCTGCGCTCTCCTGGTGCTTTTCTAGTTTCTAATAAAAATGTAAAATACTGACCATATTAAGTGAAAATCGGGTATTTTTCTACATTTAATTTACAGATCATGACTGATGTCCATAAAAGCTCAAATTAAAGTTAGGGTTATTGTGTCAAAAACAGAGAAAATGGAGGGAAAAGTTACTTTTTCAGTAAAATCTCTCATTAACTGAACATAAACCCAGTGTGTCCATCCACAGTCATTTTCTCCAACATTGATTCACCAGTAAAACCCCTGGAGTTGGATCAATGACAGTTTCCACGGTAACTATGGAGCCTCTGAACGTTCAAATGGGTCATATCTGATGACCATGAAAAGATGACGAACTGTATTTACACCAATTATTGACATGGATTGATAGGATTAGTGGATCAGTGGTTATTTAACTTTATATATCAGTAAATGATTTTGGGTCTTTATGGGTTAAGACAGTCACTGCAATAGCAAGAGATGAACCGACACTACAGTGCTAACACCGCGGCGGTTTGGATCAAACTCAATGCAAACATCTGCCATAAATGAGCATCTTGTGAAAAATACACAGTATTTTACGAGAATTGCGACATGTCGTGAGACAAGACTTTACTTTACAGAAGCAAAATACTCTCCAATGGAAACACCTACGAGTCGAAATTGTATAAATATCGCTTTTATTTTACAGAAAACTGTAATGGAAACCCAGCTACTGTCGCCTAAGAGCGATGGGAAGTATATTAAGGCCCAGAGTTGCACTGATGTAACCTTTATTTTGCATGTTGGGGAAAGGTTACCGGGGATTGCTTTGGGGATTGTAGAAAGCACATAAGGAGCTGCAAACAGTGTCAATAACATGGAGAGTTGGCACAAGCTGGCAGAAAGATTAAGCTGCAACAAAAATCGATGCAATAAACCGAGACGTAATATTGCAATGAAAAGCCGGGAGATGGATTGGAGAGACCGCTTGCTCTTGTCTGTCATTTCACAATGTGTCATCTACGACTGCCAGCGCTCGCAGTCATTTTAACTCGGCAGAGATTTAAAAGGCTGGACGTGGGGGAGCTGATAACGGCGTTTATCGGTCTGAACTGCTAGAGGGTGAAATGTTAAATCTGAACAGCAGCACCTTCTGTGTGAAGATAAAGAGCTATTTTGCCTGAATTTACCTTCTGAAAGATGTTGAATCAGCGTTATTAGAGCCACAGATAATACAGAATGAACGGATACTCCTCACAGAAAGACCAGTTAAATGTTAATGATACTTTTTTTTTTTTTTTTTTTTTGGCGCTGCCTCTTTTTTGACACCAGTAATGTAATACAGTCAATGTGACAAATGTCCCACTAGACGAGTATCCTGTTTGACTCGGAGCAGTGTTAACAAGCTGCTCAAACGCTACTGGCTCTAAACTGGTTCTCTCTCCGAAATCTACCACCGCCTCGCACATCCTGAACCCTGATTCAACTTTCCAGAGCTTAATGGGAAACCTGATTTTCGAGCGGCGCCAAAGGCATGTCACCCTGACTAAAAACTAACTTTCCAGCAGGGGGTGGAAAAAACAGGAAAGGGTGAAGGGAGGATAGGGAAGAGTTCAGAGAAGGAGAATGGAATACAGAATACAAGATCTGAGCCGGAACACGCAAGGCTAATGAATACAAAGATGAGGTTTATGAGGATTTCTAGGTCAGAAAGTGAACGGCATGTTTCAGATTTAGAGGGGGAAAGAAAACAAGCTCATTTGTAGCTGAGAAGTTGAAGAATTTATGAAAATTTTGGTGACTCAAGATTAAATTTTGACTTCCAAAACTACTTGAAGGGGCCGCTTATTTATGTATTATTCAACAAAATCAAATAAATCATAATTAGACATGTTTCCTAAATAAAGAATAAGGCATGGCGTTACGAAGTTAACATGTTTTACTGTAAATCCTTATGGTTTTTAGACAGAGTTTTGTTTTTGGATTCCATCAGGTGAAGTACGTCTTCCGCCAGTAGTTGTACTAAATATAATGCAATAATATAATAAAGCAGATTTTCTCACCCAGGTGCAGGACTGAACGTTTAGACGCCATCAGACTGTACAACAGCAGCTGGGTTTAAGTGCATCCTGCTCTGAACAGACTTTGTATCCGTCACCGACTGCACACTTGTTACTTTATTACCCCCCCACACCCCACCCCCAAAAAGGGGAGGCAAGGGCTATTGGTTTTGGTTCAGTTTTTTTGTTTTTTTTTTTGTTTGATACTCTAGCAGCAAAATTATTGATTGATTTTTAGACCAGATTGGGTTTACAGATTGCCAATGACCCAGAATAGATCTGATTGTGTCAAAAATAATTTTTTTTATGAATTAAAAAAAATTAAATTCCCACTTTATAATGGGCAAAATCTCAGATGTCTTTAACAGCAAAACTATTGGTTGAATTCAGACCAAACTGGGTTTATAGATTACCAGTGATGCAGAATAGATGTCATTAGATTTTGGGAAAAGTAGGTCAAAGTTTACATTTTTGAGGTATTAAAAAAAAAACAAAAACCTTTTTCTATTTACTTATAATGGGCGAAATTTCAAATGTCTATAAAAACATAAATTTTGTGTCAATTTACTTCAAACTCGTCAGCGTATCCGTTGCCTCTACATATGTGCCATCAGCTGGATCGCTGTCAAAATAAGCTACAGTATGTGTGAGGGGTGGGATTTGTTGTGCCTGGAACCACTTGTTTAGTATTATTACTATTTATGTCATTTAGTCACGTCAATAAATTAGTTTAATCTTCTTATCTTTATTTTTCTACAGTATTTGATATTTATTGTCCTGTGCTACTTGTACATTTGTATTTGATTCTCCACCAGGGATTCTTATCTTATTCAATCGATAGACAGACTTTATCGATCCCAAACTGAATCTTATTGTATCTTAATAATTGACTTAAATCTACTACAAAAAATATTCAATTATTCAATTTGGCAATTATTTTCTTCCCAGAAAAACACAATCCCATCAGTATAGATGTAATTAGTAATGCAAAATTTTCAAGGTTCAAAGTTAGCTTATCTATAATAATGGTAATAATTTCTCTTATCACAGTCTTTGGCAAAAAGAATCATGTGATATTTAATTTTTCCAAGGTACATGCAGGTCATAACATGCCAGAACATCCTTCAGACATTCATATATTACCGTCTTTCAGTGTGATATCAGTAGACTGTTTTTTCTTTTCGTTGCTAGTGGATTAAACACAGTGTTTTGTTTGTTGTGTGTGTTGTAATTTTGTGAATAAACTAATTGTCCTGGATTGCGAACCCATGCGATGCTGGTCTTCTTTAGCTCAGGTTCCCACCGGTCGATGTAACGCTGTTATATTTCAGCTAATTCCACCTTCAGCGTTCATCATCATGAATACTTTCGAGTTCTCATTTTCAAAGTAAAACATTTCTTCTAACTAAATACATTTTGTAATCCCGGTGTTATTATTTTGTAGTAGTTTATAGGTATTTGAATTTGTATCGGTGTAATTTTGATGCCTTTCTACTAGTAGTGGTGGTATTTTTATTGTATTACAGTGAACTGTGTCGACTCTCAGCGCACAATCCTTTATCGTCACAGCAGAAATTGTGTTTTCCGAATAAAACAGCATGTGTGAACTGCAAAGCAAAGGAGAAGTGACAGGTAGTGCTGCTTATAACAACCACAGGAAGCCACTTTTTAATTAACCGAGCATCACGCTGCCACTGGCTCTTAAAACCTCCATGAGTGAATAATTATGTAGTACTTAAAGAAATGCTCTGACTTGTTTGGTTAAGTTTTTGAGTTTAATGGATGGATGGAATATATATATTTTGGCATAAATATGGTGTGACTGCAGAGATTAAACAATGAAAATTAACCTGTACTATTGCAACAAAATTATGTTCATTTATATGATCTGCATAAATTACAATAATTACATGATGAGGGAACAAGATGTAGTTGCAGTGCATTAAAAGTATAATTCAGAGTCAGTGAAAATCAATTTGAGCCTTAAATATCCCCCTTTTTTTAGAACATTCATGTGAAATTACTTGATCTCATGATTTACGTACATATAACACGCCGCTTTTAATTGGTGTGTTATTTGTACGCATTATAAACTTTATGTTCACGCCGCGTAAAATACCATGGTTGCATGTAAATGTATGAAATTCATAAGTACATTCTCATTGGCCTAAAACAATATGCAACTGACTTCAACAAAGGCAAAGTCTATATTGTGACAATTATTAATGTTTGCTCCTGGAGGATTCTGTTGGGTTTCTGTAAATTGGTTTCAGAGTCTGGTTTCGACCAGCTCTATATGTAAAGTGTCATGAGATAACTTTTATTACGATTTGGCGCAATACAAATAAAATTTGATTTGAATCTTTTCTATTTCTTCTTTTTTTTTTTTTCAAGTGAGTGTGTCCAAAAGAAAAAAAAATATACAGTAATCACTTTTTCAAGGCACTAACACATGTTTTGGAATATATATATATATCTCTGCATGAGAAAATGTTAGATTAAACATTAAAAAATAGATCGTCATTTCATTATAATTTCCTGTAGCTTCTGTTTTATGCATTGGGAAAAGAATTTGAAAGTTAAAAACAGCTGAAATCTAATTAAAAAAAAAAAAAATTAAAAGCAGGAACTCTGAGCACAAACAAATGAACACATCTGATGGTGGACAAATAAAGATGAAGAAGATGACTTGTTTACTTTATTCAATACACTTATAGTTTCTACCTGCCTGCGTAAAGTCGACATCCAGAGGAGAAGAAGCAGCAGCTCAGAGTGAAGAAGTTTGCCTTTGTCAGCACTTTACATGTCATATGTGCAAGCTTGCATGTGACTTTGCAGGTGTGTGCGCATGTTTGATTAGTATCTGGAGTCTCGGTAGCGTGTGTGTGTGTGTAGCGTGGCAGTTGTCCCAGTTTAACTGCAGATCTTGCCGATGGTTGGTGTTCGCAGTGTGTGATGGCACCCCTGCTGCTGCTGGGGGGGTTGTATAGGAGCACGCCAAGACGATAAACACGAACAGAGCCTGGCGAACACATCAAGCAGCGCCACGAAGGAAATAACATGAACGCATAAACTGGCGTGATTTAAGAGGAACACCAGATAAAGACGTATGTTGCGTAAACAGTTATTAGAGGTTGAACACAGTCCTCCAGTTGCAGCTCTGGGTGTCGACCTGCTCCTTTTGACATTAGAGTGACTGAAATAGATGTGTGTGTGTATATTAAAAACACTTAAAATCTGTTAGACGACTTGAGATATTTAGAATCAGTGGGTAAATAGACCACTGGAATGACAGCAGTAGCTGAATAAGAGGAAACCAGACTTCTGCTCCTTCCATTCACAGCAAAATCAGCACATCCACATTTAGCCATAAGGACTTTTGTGTCAGGAAAGGGTAAATTGAGAGAAAACTTCATCTGGGAACTAAGTGATTTATCACCATTTATTATATTATCCTCTGAATTTGCATTTTTTCCAGTGAAAATGATCTATTTTTGACTTTTTATGAACAGCTACATGATCAATCAATTAAACAGAGTGAAGTCAAAGAAAACATAACCTGCTTACACTTGAAAACCCTCAACCTTTTTTGAACCAAGCCCCACTAACGTCATCATCGGCCTACTGGTGCCCCCCCAAAGAAATTGTGGGATGGGGGACGTACTTCTACAAGTAGCGTGGTGGACCTGTATGTGAAGGATGTGGTGGGTATTATCGCACTGTGAGAAAGTGAAAGTGAGCTCCCCGCACCTTATCGTTGACTAGCCGCTGGACGCTTTTCTTTGTCTCAGCGTCACTTTTTTCCGTAACAGCATGAAACCGTGTTATCTCCATTCATTCTTATATTTAGTTTTTTGATGTGGTCCAAGAAGAAAGAGCTGCAGAAGAAAGGTTAAAGGTCAACTGACCTTTTTATACCTGTGAGGATGGGTACATTTTCCTAACATGCACACAGAACCTAGCATAAGCTATTAGCATTAGCACACACAGCATACAATCACGGAAAAAATGATTAGACTATCAGAAGTCATCAAAAACAATGGTTATGGTCTGCTCCCACCAGATGATGAACAGAATAACTTCTTTGACACTTTATCCAATGTAAGAAATTGTGCTGAATTTACCGCAGAACTTGGTTACTTTCCACTGGAGTGTTAATGATTTCTCACGAGACCGTCCCAAGCAAAACTGAAAATTCACTGTTGACGACTGGCAAAGCTCCAGAACCCTAAAACTGGGATTCTGTCCAGATCTACTGATACATATGAAATCATCTACAACGTTCAGTCACCAGATTTTCTTTGTTTCTTCTTTCTTTGTAAGATTTTGGACCAGTGTCTAAGACGACATCCCCCACTTCTGTAATCAAGTCACTAAACGAAGGAATCTTGGGTTAAAATGAATACTTTTTCCGTCTTTTTTTTCCTTATTGCATTCCTTCACCTCTTAACTTAATTTTCTTTGCACTTCTATAAATATACACTTGTCACGTGTAAATATTGTTAATATACTCACTTGCGAGACTGTGTTCAACCCCCATGAAGACTGAACAGGCCTTAGAATCATTAGCCACTTTTACACAGAGATCCCGGAAAAAAGGTGGGATCACCATCTCACCTTTTTTCCACCACTGACCGACTTCCACAGCCGAGCCAAAGGAGTAACAGAGGTGAGACAGGCTGGACTTTTACACAGCGGACCTGCGTTCCGGAATCAAAGGGGCGGGGATGCAGCACAACGAATAGTGTGACGTACAACTAGCATGTCGGAAATGCCCCCGAGCGTAGCGGTGTTGGCTCTCGAAACAAAAAATGGACGACAAACAGGGCGCAACGATGTTTATTTTAGCAGTGCAGATTTCAAGTTAAATTTTGCTGGTTACCTGGGCCTTGTCTGGTGCAAATACCCCTCCCTTCATCTTCTTAGCTAACCTCTCCAGAGTCGGCCCGTCTTTCACCGTTCCGCAAATGTTAGCATGGATAGAATCCTCCGCTCGAGGAGACAACAGCTGGCGGATCTCGGCATCTCCCCAGTTCGACATCTTTATGGTCGCGTTGATATTTTCGCTTACTGTACACGGCCTAACGCTCATTAGTCGCACTCGCAATACGTCATCAAAACGTCACACCGAGGTTGCAGAACGAGAGGTGTTCCTTTCACACAGCGTTCTGGAATCATGATTCCATGCTCTGTTACTGCCTCCAGAGGCGTCACAGAGCTGTGATAAAGGCGGGACCAAATAAAATAAAGTCGAAATATTCCCGGAACAGAAATGCTGTTGAAAAGGGGCTCATGATGTGAAAAATTACTGGAACCAACAACTACTAATTTTGTTTTAAGCTGGATTTCCCATCTGTTTGTTTATTCTGTTCAACAACATTAAAGAACTATGCAGATGCCGCAGATTGAAAACTTGTTCAACTGATGGTGACACATCAGACTTGGCTTAACATCAAGGTTTTGTCATAAATATTACAAGTAAACTAATGAATGGATTGGTAGCTGGAATCGGTCACATAAACCTCTCTGAACTGAGCCATTCATTGCCAGGTAATGAACTCTTTAAGGCTACGGAGTCATGTGTTGATCACATGATCTATTTGATCATTTGTGTTTAGTTAACCTTTTCTTCCCCAGTGTACTCTGGGAGATCAATAAGAAACACTTGAAAGCTTTTCCTTTTTTTAAAGCTCAGACCTCATTGACCCGTTTCTTTCATATCCTAGAATTCATTTGGAATTCAAATCAACTGTACGAGGAAAAAAAAAAGGGCTTCATGCATATAATTCATACATTAAACACAAGCACCAAACCATTCTTGAGGTGTTGTGTTTTTCTTTTTTCCAACAGCCTCAAGCTAGAAAAGAAAAATTATTCATCTCCAGATGTATTGCATATGGATGAATGAACGAGTGCCAGGGAGATCAGGCGCTACCAATATGCAAATGAGAGACTAATCGCTCCCAAAATAAAAATGACCAACATCAGCAATCCTGCCTTCCTTGAATAACACGGATGAACACTAGAGTTCAAGCAGCACAGGCTTCTGAAGGCCAACGCAATGACGGCAACCTGCGCTGTGTTTGTACAAAGCCTTGGGCCGGTTTGAGGTTTAGCATGTGTGGACACGAAGTTCACAGTGGAGAAGCAAACACTTCTTAGCATTCCCAAAAAGTAACACGCAGTCACTGAAAACTATCATGAATAATTACAAAAACAGATACAGAAGAACTGAATATCCCTCACATTAAAGGTTCTTTATGTTAGTTAATGTCAACAATCCTTCTAACATGCAAATCTGAATAAATTTAGCTATTGCTAAAGCTAATGTTAGCGACTGTGGGGGAGCGGTCCATAACTCATTTGTCACGTTTATGGGGGGGGGGGGGGGGGGGGGGGGGGGGGGGGGGGGGGGGGGGGGGGGGGGGGGGGGGGGGGGGGGGGG
>JAPQRP010050259.1:0-10862 GCA_037367295.1 Apogon hyalosoma
AAAAAGATTAGCTGCCAACAAACAGCTACAGGCCATCATATTTATACAGCGCCCAATGAAAGGAGCATCCACTGGAGCCACACCAAACAATGAGTTCAATGGGGATGGGTGCACTATTTGAACTGGTTGACTTTTCTATTAGTTAGATCAGGGGTGTCAGTTCAGGGGCCACATGCAGCCTATTTTAGTCTCAAGTGGGCCGGACCAGTAAAATAAACTATTGATAAAGATAAATCTGATTTTGTCTGTTAATAAGTAACATTACATAACAGAAATGTTTATGTTCACAAACTGTCCTTTCACAAAAAATGTGTAAACCTGAACCACCACGAATGACCTGAAATCTGCATTCATCCACCCAGAAAAGTGGGGTGAATCCTGCCTGTCCCGAAGAAGAAGAAATGATCCAGAAACAAATACAAAACAAAAAAAGTGAATAAAAGCTGTATTACGTATGTGGTTGAATGTCACTGGGGCATATTTTTCTGGAGAAGCTATTAGAGAGTCTTAACCAAATCCTACACTCGTGTAGAGGGTGTTACTACGAATACCATTAAGTTCTTGGATTTCTGACAAATCTGTTCACAAGGGTTTCATGTTACTGGCAGACTTTTCAGTTTTATTTTCACTCGGGCAAAGTCTGCCAAGACAGCAGAGGTGAAGGGATTAAAATCACCAGAGCAATAATTAATTAGTTCAATTATAGCGGTCCTTCCAGAAAAAACTGGCCCAACAAACTGCAGCACTTATGAAATTTACTTATCCAAAATAATCCATTATTTATTGAACTGTTAGGAACTTAGGCCATGCAATGTGAAGCCTGTTTTCCTCTGTATAAACCCCCTTTTTTTTTTATTTTTCTCTTTGTGACCACCCTCTCTCCCTGTGGTACAGTCGGATTAGTCCCAAGTTTGAAGGAAAGAAAAAGAAGCCCTTTGTTGGTTCCTTTAAATTGGTAAATCTTTAGACTTCTTGCCTTTTAACCCTCTCAACATTTGTTTCCGTCTCCAGGTAGGCTTCCTTAAGACGCAGCACCGGTATGAGATAGTCTTCACCTTGCCAGAGGTCCCGGCTCTGGGGAAAGATGTGTGTCCAGCACCGGTACCGAGTCCACACCTCAGAATCACTGATATCACACCGGCAGCAGAGGGTAAGAGCAAGCAGCATGGCCAGCCGTCCGGTTTTCTCAGTGTATTCAATACTGACAAAACAGTCTGGAATTGGGCCAGTCACTGTGAAATATCTATTCTATACCGAACCAATCACAAGTCTGGGGGGGCGGGTGTTTCGCAATGCACCACACACGCCGACTTCTTTTGGTCGTGAGTCAAAGTCACTTCCAAGTCCGCCAATCTCGGTTGTTTACTTGATTCAAAAATAAGGATTGAATTACAGACTTCACCCTCTATTCTTAAATTTCTTTGACAAAATTCCGTCTTATCTGCTTTTGGTTTACTCGACGCCTGTTAGTCTCGCCTTCATATTTGGATTCAAGCCCCTCCATTCCAGACGGATTTCTCATTCGTGGCATTTCCATTGGACATATGCACAAAGCTTTACAGATTTTTACCAAATGTCGAAAAAACAGAAATGCGTAATGTTGGTTTTTCCATTAAATCACAAATGTGATGATTTGTGTATTTATCGCAAGATGACATGAGAAGTTATTCCATAAACATGGCAACGAACATAAATATTGTGTTGATTTACAGATATATTCATTATTATTGTTATATATTACCCCTCTGTCCCGTACTAAATTAAAAAATGATTGGGTTTCTTGGTGTGTCCACACATACCGCATCATGTTTATTTTAAAACTCTTCTTCGCTTGTTGTAACATCTGTCAACATCCTTTTTTTTTTTTTTTTTTTTTTTTTTTAAATTCACGTGATTCTAGTTGTGGAAAAAGGTCTTTCCATTGTAGTTTTGCGTGATATACCAATTGCACTACACCCAAAAAAAAAAAAAAAAAACAGGCAACAGTGCATTTACAAAACACATTCAAACACCTTTGTCTGATATAGCCCATTATTGGCTTTACTGGTATTTTGTTCTGTCTGTGGTGTGACTCTGTTGGACCAACTGGAGGCTGGTTTTATTTCAATCAGGTCATCAGTCTGGGGAAAAAAAGAATCAGTCCATCATCACCCTTTTAGCTACTCAATCCCTGTGTCCTATATTCTTATTTCACTTGTAACTAATTAGCTCTAATAAAAAGAAAAAATAGGACCAATGTCCCCGTATCTCAGCGCCGCGTTCTATCAACAATCAATAACAACTCGAATTTTGTGAAGTTGTCAGGTTCTGCCATCATGTTAGAGTCCTGTGGTGTTGATGCAGCAGATCAATATGACATTTCTGCACTTTCACACTTCTCTGAAAGCTCAGCGGGCCTTCCATGCCTGGTTACAGTTGCCACGGTTGGATTGGACAGTGGCCATTCTTGAGAGGAGATTAGTAAAGAGTCATGGAAATACTAACAAAACTCTGATAATCTCAAAGTAATGTGTGGTATCTTAAGACGACCTTTATTGGAAAATTAGAGACCCGACAGACTCTGCAAAATGAGATCAAAAAATGTTCCACTGCAACATATTACACTATGAGACGTTCTGATTTAGAACTACAATGACATAACAGCATAAAGCAGCCTGCCCCCCTAAACTATTCACATACCAAGCCTGCCACTGTTTAGCTCACCGGCTAATAGGCCACGAGCTACTGCGAAGGCGTCATCACCTTCGATAGCAATTTATTCAAATGTCTTCTCTGACAAAAACTACTGGTAAGATTATTTTCAAATTTTATTTTATATTTATTTTATAATTGTATATTATAGTGACCTTGAAGGGTCAAGCTCAAGGTCGCTAATGTCTAGATTTCAACAAGCTTTCCCAAAACTACTGGTCGGATTCATTTCAAATTCAATACGTAGCTTCCTTGGGACAATGTCTACAAAGTTTGTTCACGATTTTGAGACATTTTGATTTTTTAATGTTTGGTGACGTTTTTGACATTTAAAAATTTGCCTTTACGTATAATGGTCCGTAATTTAATGGCTTATAATATGGAAATGGATAGAGATATCAATATAGTTACTATTGAGCACTGATAGGAAGTCATACATGGACTTTCCTTTGGGTCCATGACCTTTGACCTTGAGTGACCTTAAAGTGTCAAACTGAAGGTCACCATTGTCTAGATTTCAACAATCTTCTTCTCCTAAATTACTGGTTGGAGTCGTTTCAAATTTTATATGAATCTTCCTTGGGAAAATGTCTACAATGTTTTGAGAAATTTTCATTTTTGACTTTTCGATACATCTTTTGAAATGTTAAACATTTGCACTTACTTATAATGGTCCATATTTGGTGGCTTATAACATGGAATTGGTTATAGGAAGTATTGATGTTT
Organism: Apogon hyalosoma; assembly: GCA_037367295.1. NCBI lineage: Eukaryota > Metazoa > Chordata > Actinopteri > Kurtiformes > Apogonidae > Apogon > Apogon hyalosoma. Next base: position 3,418 of record JAPQRP010050259.1, read on the forward strand.
TTATCTCAAATCAGCATGAGCTTACGAGCTGTAGCTGTGATGTGTCCCAATATTTTTGTCCATATAGTTTAAAAACATCAATATTTCCTTAAACTTAATGGGAGATTTTTTTCTTCCTAAGTGAGACATGAAGAAAATAGATGGTTAGCTGTGGTAGAAAATTATTATTTACAGTCAGAGCATGAAAAATATTTCATAGAACACTTAAAATCAGAAGTTACGGATAAAAAAACAATAACTTTTGAGAGAAATGAAGTAAAAACCATCTGAGGCACTTTGGAAACAAAGTTAATTTAAACCAAACTAACCAATGCAATGGTATTTATCACAAAATAAAACTATATTATGACATTTATCATTATTGTTTTGTATCCCAGACCCGTTAGAAAAGAAACACCTGAATGCAACGCGTCCCAATACTTTTGTCCCTATAGTGTATGAACCTCTGCTCATGTGTTCGAGCTGCACCAGGTGCGTGTTTGTTTCAGTGTTGACCCATCAGTCAGTTGTGTTTGTGTATTTTTTCCATGATGTTGACCCTGTCATTTCAGTCTCCCGTCTGCCTTATTGTCTCTGTGATTAGTCTGTTATGAAAAACACCGACTCACGCACAGTGTAAATCCAAATGAAACCCAATCTGTGTGTTTATGTGTCATCGTTTTGCAGGAGGTCTGAAGGTAACGTGTGAGTACATGGCCCTGCAGGAGGGAGTCCTGTGTGAGGAGGTCTTACTGCTGAGCGAGACCAACGAGGACGCCTGTGTCAAGGTTAAGGTTCATGCCAGAGTCATGGGTGAGTTCACTGAGCTGAAACATGCATTATAGTATAGGGTATATGTAGTATAGTATATTATGATGTAGTATAGTATATTTTAGGATAGTATGGCACAGTTTAGTATGGTACAGTAGTGTAGTATATTATAATACAGTACAGAAAAAGTATAGTATTGTACAGTATAGTGTAGTATGGTACAGTAGTGTATGGTACGATATCATACAGTATAGTATAGTTTAGTATAGTATGGTACAGTGTAGTATAATAGTACAGTATAGTATTATATAATAGTATAGTATTGTATAGTATAATATAATACAATAAAGTATAGTCTAGTAGTACAGTATAGTATAGTATAGTATAGTCTAGTACAATATAGTATAGTATAGTATAGTAGTTATATCTTTGCATTAGCATTTTTACCACTCACACCTGCTGATTCTAAGGGACTCTGGTGTCTGTTTTTCTCTCCTATATAAAACAATCCAAGCTATTATTCCTCTCTTTTGGAATATGTGAGTGAGTATTTCTACACTGTCCTCAAATATTGGAAATATCCTCATCACTAGTTCTCACACATCCTTGGGTCCCTTGAGATGGGAAGGTTTAGCTTCCCTTTTGTACAATTCTACTAGAAATAAAGTGTTTTGTGCTGATAATTTATCATTTTACCTAACAGTCCAGTGTGATGCTGAGTATGGATTGATTGGCAACACAAACATGCAGTGTGCTGCCATCTGCTGGTGTAAAACTGACACCACAAACAATATGGAGGATAGATTTAATCTGGAGGCTCCTATTGTATACTATACCAAAATGACAAATTTGAAAGTTAAAACAATTATTTTGTATTTAAATACTCAGTTCAATTGTTTTGTGAAGTTTTGTTATTGCTTTATTTTACTTGTGTCACTCCTAGTTTTGGAAATGTCAGATTGTTCATGTTATTCACAGTTTTTCAAATGACAGTTTGTAAATGTAAACATTTTCATTATGTGATTTTACTTTTTTCACATTATTGGACTGTTCTGGCCCCCTTGATTATGTTGGGTTGTATGTGGCCCCTGAACTCAAATGAGTTGTATATGGGGATTAAATTGTTAGCATTATTGATTTAAAAAGGGAAGTTTATGGAAGTTTTTATGCAGGTGATAAATATTTGTGTACGTGCTTCACTCCACCTCCACAGGCCTGTAGCCAGTGTGTTCTGTACATGTGAATCACTGAGACCAGATTAGATAAGTGTGTTTGTGTCAGCAGATGGACAGTGAGGTAAGGAGGCCATATGCGTCATTCTGTGTGTGTCGGTGTAAATACACTCTAGTTTATATGTATGTGTGTGTTTGGCTCCTGAAATGTGATTTTTACTCTTAAAGCGTAGCCTCAACATCTGTCCAGTCATTGCCTGGATGACAAGACATCAGTTTACTAAGGCTATGTTCAGACAGCAGGTCTTAATGCACAATTCAGATTTTTTGGTGAAATCCAGTTTTTTTGTGTGCTCATTCCTATTACACATTAAATGCAACTTCTATCAGTTTTGAGTATGAACTGAATGTGACCCTGAAGTGACCCGCATGCTCAAAAGAGGTCCTGGTGTAATACTTATAGTACATCCGTAGCAATAATAATTGTAACCGAGAATAAAGAGGAGGAAAACGACTATTTAGCAAAACGATTACAAATTTATTTAACAGAAGTACCTCCGGCCCCAAAACAAATGACCAAAAAAGGTTGAAATTCAAGGTGAAACTTCCGACGGAAGCCAAGTAAAAATTTAAAGTGCACTTACAAGAAGTAGAACCCAAAAGTCAGAATAAATAAAATAGACTCACACTGGAGCCGGTCACCAAATAAGATAGTCCAAACATTGTGGTGAAGAAAAAACAAAGACAAGAACAAACTAAGGAGGACTCCCAACAAATGGAGCTGATTTTACTGGAGCGAGTAATGCTACAACAGAAAAACTAACAGTAAATCCACTCGGCCTTCACAAAGGGTTTGGTTTTGGTTAACATGATTGAGCTCCACTTCTCTGATGTTGATCCACACTCCAAGACTGCAACTGTCCAGCCTATACCCTGCTCCAGGCCTTGATTGTGAGTGATTAGAGAGAGAGAGAGAGAAAGAAAAAAACACCTACAAGGCTCAGAGGCCGTAACACCCCCACCCTGAAGAGCAGACTAGTTTGCTTCTGTCCCCCTGAAAACTATATATAAAATCTAACCTGCCTTGGCAGAGGTCTGCGCTCTCTGAGTGCTTTTCTAATTGAACCTTTATTTCACCAGGTAAGTTAGTTGAGAACTGACTCAGACATAGAGACGAGCAGCCAGTCCCTCTCACATTCACACCTATGGTCAGTTTAGATTTAAATGTGGTGTAAAGTTTTGTTGCTATTACCATTTATTCCTGAGGAAACATAAAAGGCTCTTAAATCCCACAGAGTCATTCCAGTTGCATTCCCTGCATCGGTAAAGTGAGTGAAGACAAATCCGTGTTTGTGTCCATTCACTGTATACACATTAATATTCAGCCCCATGGCTTCTGTCTGCAGTTGTGTTTGCTCTAAAGACTGCTGTGAAATGAGTTGCACAGAAACACAGACATGCATCGATTCTGTTAAAGTTTGTAATGGAGCCGTTTGATTGTGGGTTTGTGTGTGTCTTTGTCATGCAGATCGTCACCACGGGACGCCCATGCTCCTGGAGGGAGTGCGCTGCATCGGGGTGGAGCTGGAGTACGACTCCGAACAGAGCGACTGGCAGGGATTCGACTAGATGAGACACGACACGACGCCCACTAACGCCGCTAACACACACAAAATACACAGCCAAACCATCCACAGCAGACACACCTGACACACACTCCCACATGAAAGAAGACGGACACGTACAGAGCTCATTTCCTGACAAAACTTCACAAAAAAACATGTTCTACCAACGCCATTCACAAAATGTACCTTTCAAATATCCACTTTTAGTACTAGATAGATAGATAGATAGATAGATAGAGCAGTGTAAAAGTATAAAAATATATAAAAATTTAAAAGCAGTGTAAAACAGTTAAATGAAAACAGCACAGTAACTTTTAATAAATATCTAAAAATAAATACAAGTGGTGCCAGGCACAACAAGCCCCGCCCCTTACACGTATTCTAGCTTATTTTGGCATCAGTCCAGCTGATGTCACCATGTCTATGCCTGTGCTGATGTCGTCATATCAATTGCCTCTATATATGTGCCAAGTCTGAAGTAAATTGAAACAAAATTGATGTTTTTATAGATGTTTGACATTTCACCCATTATAAATAAATGGGAGAAAAAAAGATTTTAAAAATTCATTAAAATTTGGAATTTTGACCTATCCTTCCCAAAATGTAATGACATCTTTTCTGGGTCACTGGCAATTTATAAACCAAATTTGGTATGAATTTAACCAATAATTTTACTGCTACAGACATTTGAAACTTTGCCCATTTTAAGTGAATGGGAGTAGAAAAAAGATTTTAAAAATACATTAAGAATTTTAACTTTGACCTACTTTTCCCAAAATGTAATCAGATCTATTCTTGGTCACTGGCAATCGATAAACACAATTTGGTATGAATTCAACCAATAGTTTTGCTGCTAGAGTGTTAACAATGAAACATGTCCTGTAAAGACAAACACATATCATTGAACTTTTGGTTCAGTCTTTCCCAGATATCCTGACTCATGTCCATAACAGCAACCTGAATATTCTAAATCTGAGGAAAAACATGCATGAAATAAGCTTTTATTGAACAAACTGCACCTGAACACAATAATAATTGCATAGAACCTTATCTTAAGATGGTATAGCTGTGACAAAATAAAGTTTAATTCTCTAAAGTATAGAAAAACAGCTTGAAAACAACCTAGAAATGAAATTGTGCATGCATATAAATAAGTTATTGACGTTTATGGTGTTTCTAGCAGTTGTTTTTGCATGTTCTTCCTGTATTTTCAGATCATCTTGATGAGGAGAATGGGACGTATCGCTCAGCAGTGGTTGTGCAATAGTTTGATAGATATGTTTGGTTTAGTAGTTTGTTCATCCTGTGTGGTTTACTGTAAACTACAGAAGAGGATTAGGGCCATTGGAAAAAATAAAAAAATTAAGGTCCAATATTTTTTTTTTATTATTATTCTGAGAAAAAAGTCCGAATTCTGAGGAAAAAAGTTCAAATTCTGACTTTCATCTCAGAGTTCTGACTTTTTTTCTCAGAATAATAATAATAAAAGAAATATATTGGATCTTAGTTGTTTTTTTGTTTGTTTGTTTGTTTTTTCCTAGTGGCCCTAATCCTCTTCCATAGTAAACTGTACTGTTTGTATGTTTAGTTGTTTCTATTAAGTTTTATCAGGAAATGAGCTACACCCACCGATCAACACATGTTCTTTACTTCAGTGCCATGTGCAGAACATTCATCAGGAGGGTTAAGTTTCATAACAAATGGTGAATGTTCTGAGGACATTTCCGTATAAAACGTTCCCCCGCTTTGGTACTGACATCAATCTGACCAGTGAAAGGATGCATCTGCCTGGTTTTACCTTCTACCTGCTCCTGGACACGTTCTGTCTCCTCCCGTTTGACGTTAACATGCGTTTCCCTTTCTGAACCTGTAGAGGGCAGCAGATCTCCATCAGTCAGCGCAGCCTCAGCTCCTCACTGCTCTTCACTCCGTTCCTCCTGTGAAAACTCTAGCAACTGCGTGAATTCATAGGTGTGAATCAAGTAGCCTGAAACTAAAATAAACAGGATCATTTCAAACTGCACAAGGAAACTTGACAGGCAATGCTGGCCTAAAATGTGTGTTTATGAAGCGTAGGAGACCACTGTATGTAGGGTTACTCCATCCTGAAGGCTTTAACTGGACTAACTGAGCAGCATGGAGCTCAAAGACAAACATTAGGAAAAGTCCCAGTCTTCTGTCGGGAGATTTCACCACTCAACTGACGATTCTGTTGTACAGTCAAAGACATGGGGGCTTTGCCTCTCAGGAAAGAGTAAGAATAACGCCTCAAAACAAACACGCGTTCAGATACATTGAGGTATTTATGTTGAACGATATTGGATATTCTGCAAGTTTTTGTCTGATTGCTGAGGTATTATCTTTGAAATTATTCTTGTAGAAATGTACAAACGCAAAACAAAACCCTAAATGTGCAGCAAGCAGCTATCCTCATACCAAGAGAAGAAATAATGTAATATATGTAACATGTATCGTTAGCCTCGTAGCATAAAGTCATATGGATGAAAGTATGTGGACACGTTGAATTCAGGGGTTTCTTTTCTAACAGGGGTCTGGGATACAAAACGGCAACGACAAATGTCATAATATAGCTTTATATATTGTGACAAACATCATATTGATCATTGATATTGATGTTTTTATTTCAAATCAGCATGAACAGGACATCTTACAGCTGTAGACATGATGTGTCCCAATATTTATGTTCATATAGTTTATAAACATCAATATTTCCTTTAACGGGAGATGTGAAAAAAGTAGATGGTTTGTCGTGGTAGAAAATTATTATTTACAGTCAGAGCACGAAAAAAATTTTAGAAATTTGGAGGACGAACATTAAAAAAATAATAATGTTGAGAGAAATTAAGTAAAAACCATCTATGGGGAATTTTGGAAGCAAAGATAACAATTTAAACAAAACCAACCAACGCAATGATATTTTTCACAATAACAAACTACATTATAACATTTGTCATTACTGTTTTGTATCCCAGACCCCTGTTAGAAAAGAAACACCTGAATTCAACGTATCCCAGTACTTTTGTCCATATCATGTATCACTTAGGCAGTTATGCTACGAGGTTAACGATAAGTTGATTGCCAATGAGCCACAAAACATATATGCAGGAAACTAAACCCTGGTAACATTTGAACAGATGCATAAAGCGTAGGTTCTATGGATGTCATGGTTTGGTTTGGTTAGATTTAAGCACATCTGGGAGGGGATTAGCTCCACATATACTGTCCTCCAGTAGAAGGACAGATTCAAACGTTGGTAAAAGTAGAAATACTGATCCGACTTATTGAAAAGTGACCTGAAATATCCCCAGAGTATACAGGTCTGAAGGTGGCCTTTGAGGGACTTCATATTTGTATAACATGAAATCAACCGAACCGTTCTGACCAGATTAAATCAAAAACAGGTTTAAAATAATGAACGTTAACCTGACTCCAATGAGCTGATGAGTTTTCAGTGTCCAGTCTAATCGTAGTCCCTCTTACTTTGTGTTCTTCTTGTTGTTTTATCATTTGTGGTGCATAGTTACAGATTCTTTCCTATATGTTATTGTTTTGTTCATTTAGTTTGTAATCAGTGTTTATATTGTGAAGATGGACAATCATGCAAAATAAGGATGATGGATAATTCCCCTCAAATATTTTACTTTAATTAAGAAGCCTGTTTTGAAAATGTGCACTGATTTTGTGCTAAAATGTTTAGAGTAAAAATGAAAAATGTTTCCGATCTATTTAACCCATAAAGACCCAATGCTACTTTTGTGGTGCTTCCCACTTTAATTTTTCTCTCTGTTTAACCTTTGTTATGTAAAGCCTGAACCATTAAATCATTGACAGAAAATTCCAGTTCTTTGAAACTGGAGCCTTTATTGGTCCTTCTGAA
>JAPQRP010050260.1:0-10861 GCA_037367295.1 Apogon hyalosoma
ATGGAACCGAACAAAGCAGGTCCACTCACTGTTCATGCACAGGTGGACCTTACAGACCCTGGAGACCACATTGGACCGCAGAGGTGGACTTTACAGACCCTGGAGACCACATTGGACCGCAGAGGTGGACTTTACAGACCCTGGAGACCGCATTGGACCTCAGATTGTTGACTGAATGTCCTCACTGGAACGGTTGCTGTCACTGTCTTATCATGTGTGCGGAAATGACCAAAAATAGTCAAGAACTGCTGTGGTTACACCTGACCAAATAACCCACACCAAGGAAGAACTCACTACACACTAGAAAGAGATCCAAATGTTGCAGTTTCTCCATGTTACACATTAGAATGGATCTGAGTGGAATTTCTATCGCTGCACTGAAACCTTTAAAGTAACATGTTCATTTGTTTGTTTTTAGGGTCCTCCTGGATTCCCTGGACTCCCTGTAAGTAACTGTGGAACTGTTGGAACAGTCTGACATGAATATGACTTAAAACACACGTGGGCTGTAGAATCTGAGACTGATGTCAGTGGTTTTAACCAGTGTTAATCCTCTAACATCTGGTGAAGAGTCAGTTTAGTCTCAGCTTTGGTTACTGGGTGTTTGTTCCTCTTCTGTCCTTCTTCTTCATAACTTTATTTTTAAAATCTCCAGAGTGTATAAAATAAGTTTCAGTTTTATTGAGTCCCAGAGAATAGGATACTGTCTAAAGAGAAAACAGAGTTCGGTCAAGTTAAAAAAAAAAAAAAAAAAAAAAGTCAAAATGTATGTATCCAAGTTAGGATCAGGATCAGGATAAACTTTATTGTCCCATACAGAAATGTGTTTTGGACAACAGTGCTGCAACATTGTCCATTGCTGCATTCACATTTGGACACATACAATCACAAAACAACTCAGTCACAAAATCTTCAAGTCAGCATAATCACAATTATGTATTACACCTAGTCCATACATTGCACCCTTCCCTCCAAGATACAATAAATAGAATAAATATTATTGATACAAGTTAATTTAAAAGGATGGGAGTAATTTCATCCTTAAAGAGTGAAAATTTAAAAAGCATTGGAACACATAAATAGTAAGAACATGGGTAGCTTTAAAAACCAAACCTCAGACAAGGTTGAATGAAAGACAGAGGATTCAGGGCCCACTGATCTAAGCTGGGCTCTTTTTTAACAGTGCTGTGGATGTTGGGAGAAAAGAGTGTTTGTAACTGTTGGTTTTGTATCTGCTTGCTCTGTACCTGAGGGCAGTAGCTCATATTCCGGGTGAAGGATATGGGATGGGTCTTTAATGATTCTGCGAGCTTGGGGCTCGTTTCTGGGTTAAATAGTGAGTGCGCTCTTCAACCCAAATGGTGAGCTAACGATGGGTCGGTGAACGCAGAGGCTTAACGGACCCAGAATCCTTTTCTGGGCTCGTTGTGTTCGCTAAACTATTGCTAGCTCACTATTTGCATTAAAGGGTGTTTGCTAATGGGTGCACTCACTATGTAACCCCAGAGCTCCTCCCTTACCCTCACTGGTCTGGTTGGACCTCCTCACCCTCATCTGACTGGATGGACCCCTCAGCTGTCTCCGTGTGCCCCCACCCTACTGAACTGAACTGAGTTATTTACACACATATATCGTGCGTCTGGCTGGACGTCTAAGGATGACATCTAAGTTATTCCATAGGTGACTTTATTAACAGAACTCTAAATGGTTACTGTTGGCCGTAACCACGGCAACAACAGGACAAACAGATTTTATAGAATAACTGAACTCTGTTCCATTCCTCTCATCCACGTGCTCATATTTCATTACGTACACACACACTCACCCGCCAGTGTGTGTGGCACCGGTCCACTGGCTCCGCCCCCATACCGCTCTCATTCAAACATTCATCTCTCAAAACCACACACACTTTGTCCTGAAGTAATCTATATCTATCCATGAATCGATGCAGAGAATAAAATTCAGTGAGCAGATCAATCCTAACATGGTAAATTTGTTTTAGTCGGTGTAAAATGTCCATGGGAAAAATCTTATATCATCAAAGATATTGTCAAACTTCTGTTAAAAATCTTCTTTTTCAAATGCAAATAATATTTTAAAGGAAATACATGACAGAAATGAAGTGAAATGTAGCTCCATGAATATATCCTCATTCTAACACGGACCTCCAAGGTCTGCGTTAAAATCAGCCCTGGAACCAGGAACTGGGCGAGCGCAGACTTTAAGCAACTAGCCCAGAAACAGCATAATGCATTTTGCATTGTGTTGGGGTTAAGGAACTAACATGCGAACTGGATAATGCATGTCGCATTGTGTTGGTTGTTAACAAACAAAGAGCGAGCCCAGAAACAAGATAGTGCAAAATGCGTGAAATTGATGCATTTTGCGTTGCGCCGGGCTTAACAATTTAATGAGCCAGTGCAGAAACGAGCCCCTGGTGAACAACCATCTGTTCATATATTGATTGGAGGGACCGGTAGTCTTGGTTTCCTATTACTTTGATGGCAGTTTTTACCAGTTTTTCAATCCTAGATCTGGACTGCACGTTGAGTGAACTGAGCCAGGCTGTCATTCCAAATCTGATTAGGCTTTCAAACACTGCACTGTGAAAAGTATGCATGACCTTAGTACTTAAACCAAACAGTCTGAGCCTATGGAGAAAATGCAGTCTTTGAGCCAGTTTTGCACAGGAAGTTGACATGCTCATCCTGTTTCAGACCTGGATCCATGTAGATGCCCAGGTACTTCTGTGAACTCACCTGCTCTATCGTACTGTTGCCCATTACTACTGGGCCATGTACACACACTCCCCTCGGGTCATGTATGATTTCTTTGTTTTTTTTCTGTGTTTAAGAATAGATGGTGTCTATCGCATGTACATGTGCATCTCTTCCACCATCAGCCAGGTTTAGGCTGAGTTTAGTTGGACATTCAGCATCTTTGTAATGCCACCTGGTTTATCTGCAACTAGCATGTGTTTAGGGTCATTGTCTTGTTGAAACAGCCTGTTTACCTGAATCACTCCCCTCACGGTGAACAGCTTCGTAGATGACTCCATCATAAACACAGTCCGCTTGTTTACAGAACAGATCCAAACATCACTTGGGCCTTCTTGGAAATTTTGTCACCAAGTGCATTGTGGGAAACGAAAGTGGTTTCTCAATGATTCGGGTAGAAAAGAATCCAGATCACTACAACATAAACTCCTCCAGTCCACCAGTTGTTTTCCAGAATGAGTCTAGTCGGTGGATGGAGGTAAAGGACACATTTGGGTTCAACCCTGATACCAGACAGACAAACTGCTGCTGCAGGGAACTCGCATTCCCACAATGCACTTAGTGACAAAATGTCCAAGAAGCCCGAGTGACATTTGGGTTTGTTCTGTAAACAAGTGGACTGTGTTTATGATGGAGTCATCTATGAAGGTGTTCAGGAAGTGATTCAGGTGCATGAGCATGAAAGACTAATGGATTAGTGATAATTAGGATATGACCAGGGTTGGACACATTTGAAAAATATTTGTGATGAAAGTCAAATACTGCTTTAATATTTACATAAACAGCCTATACATGATATAGACCATGAATACCGTGTATAATCTGCATTTAAGTGGAGTTTAAAAAAATGTTTTTGGTCATTTAATGAACAGTCAAGTCATGTGTTTCCTGTTTGGGGCAAATATCTGCACCAGAGGCTTCCCATTTACCATAATACACTGGGTATAAACGGTGCATATGCAGTAGACCCCCTCCAATGCAAGAGACAGGACAGCCTCGGCACTGCTCACAGGACTAAACGTCACATCCCCAAAAAATCAAGACCTTCCACAGAAATGGAATCAGCCAATAGGTCCGTGAGGAATACTACTAAGGAAGGACTACGCAGCCGGAGAGCTCAGTGGTTAATACAACTAGCATCATTCTGGGAGGCAGAGCATCGATTCCCAGCATGAGTGATGTCGTTTGGTTTCAGCCCTTGCGCTGATTTTCTATTTTTTTAATACCATGTGATCTACCCGTACTACCTCCACCCCTGGTTTAAATACATTGTCCATATTATCAGTGGAAAAGACACTTGTCAGGGACATGTCTGACTTTAACTATAGAGTCATAGATAAATGTGCACGTTTGAAGGATAGATGGTGAAATTTACAGATAAAAAATACATGACTGAAAACACATACTGTTTATTTTTGTTTGAACTTGATATTTTAAAATAGTGGTGCATGTGCTTTGGTGTATCCTAGTGGTGATATGTGGTTATAGTGCAGCTGAAAACTATCTTGGATACTATACCACCAAAAAATGATTTCACCAGCTGCCGCTGTATAGGATATCTGTAACTTTACACTGAGTCAGTTTGCCACTTTGCCTCATTCAACCTTAGTTATTGATGGTTGTTATGTTTATTAAAATGAATTGCTGTTTAATGAGGGGTTGTTGACGGTTCTTTTCTGTGCTGCCATGGCAAGAGAAACACAGTCTTGACACTCAAGCGATTTTTGTCAGAAACGTAAAATGTCTTTAAAAAATGGTCCAGATTTATTTGCCTTGCTCTGTAACAAACAGTGAAATACTTATCTGGGTACTCACCGAAACTCCTCTTTATTATTGAAATGCTAATTTGCACCTCACCTCATAACCATCAGTTGAATTTGTAAATTTACTAATTTGATAAATCAATATACTTGCCCTAGGTATTAGTGTTGAGCCTTAGGCCCATTCCTAGGCATCATTCAGACCAGTCACAACACTGTGCATGAGTAGAAACAGGTCTTTCTCTATCCACTATCATTCTAGAATAGGGAAAAACCTCTGAGATTTGTTAATATTTCTTTAAACTTCTTAAGCATACAGTTGTAAAAGTGCCTCCATACAAAAGTGTTGTGAGGAATGTGTTTGGTGGAACATTAAAATGACTACATTTTAAATAATCCATCCAAAAAAAACTGCCTTATTACACAATACAGCTCTTCATAAAACATTGCCATTTTCAGCATGAAATTGCTAGCTTTGTGGTTGTAGTTTTTTCACACAGTAAGCAGGACTGATGCACACATACTGGAAGGTAGGAGAAAGCCAACAGAAATGGATGTGCGATGGCTGCCTTATTCCAACAGTGAGTTTCAAACAGTTTCAAAGCATTTTTGGAACTTATGGAACTACTGAATTAATGGTTTTGAGTATGTTTAATGTAAGTGTTACAAACCCAAAATAAATTGCATCGTGGGCAGCAATGAGTCAATGTAGACTTCCGATTGCAACTGTAAATGACAAACACTGCATCCCATTTTGACAGTCATTCAGTGAACTACCTGTTTGTTCATTGTTCTTAGTCTTATGATTTGAATCCAATGTTTTTGCTGCACTGCATTTGACATTAGTCTCCTAGCATTTCATGACATTTTTTCCTCAATGGCGTGACAATGCATTGTCATCTGCAGGGTAAACCTGGTCTACCTGGTATACCAGGTCAGAAGGGCAGTGAAGGTCCAGTCGGAAGAGATGGCCAGCCTGGGCTAGATGGTTTCCCTGGACCTCAGGTAAAAGAATCTGGTCAGCGACTGCTGTGAGCCACGTATTTAAGCCTGAAAGCAGTCAGAGTAGTTCAGAAGTCTCATGTCTTCTCAGACCTCTTGTATTACAATATACTGAAAGGAAATGATGGAATGTGTTCTATATAGTTTAATTCGGAATGGAAAAAAATGTCTTGTTTTTTTTTTTTTTAACTCTCTGCATCATAGAGTTGTGTGATGCCTTATGTTTAAGTATATTTTCCATTATTGTGCTGTGATCTAACAGGGACCAAAGGGTGACAGAGGTGACAATGGAGAAAGGGTCAGTAAAACTCAACTGTTTTCATAATGTTCCTATCGAAGTCGTCCTCACTTTGTCTGCTATGAAACATCTATCTGGATTTGATCTGTCTAATATGTGTCTGTATTGTGGTTTTAGGGCGAACCAGGTAAAGATGGAACGGGACTTCCAGGCCCACCGGGCCCGCCTGGACCTCCAGGACAAGTTATTTACCGGACAGGCAATGTAAGCAACATGAAGCACAACCACTAGAAGGCATCCAAGCAAGCCGCATGTGAAACCAATGATAGTGAATGAGCACTGACAAAGGAATGGAACATCTGTACATCCCTCATTGTTCTGTTTCTTGTCTTTGTGTTCATACAGTTTGATGGTGTTATTGGAAGTGCTGGGCCTCAGGTATGTTTTCACAGCTACCAATAGTGATGCAACATACCATGACAATTCTTTTGCAGATGCAGCCTAAAAATTAGATGTCAATTTGATAAATGATTAACACTATTAGTGAATTTACTCCTGGAGACTAATAAAGTTCACCTGTATCTGTATTAGTAAACATGACCTCTTCCAAAAACGCTGTGTTTTATTTCACCCCCGTTACCCAAAGGTAACCCTCTGTTCTGTGTTTTACTCCACAGGGAGGCCCTGGTTTGCCTGGTCAAGCTGGATTCCCTGTGAGTATTTCAATTACAAACTACATAAAATCATCCGTTGGTTTTTTGAAAGCAGAAGTGACCCAATGGGACTATACTAAAAAAAACAAAAAAAAAACCAAAACAATAAAAAAAACGCATTACAGTCAATCAGTGTCAAGGTCAAGTTTATTTATATAGCACATTTAGAACAATGCAAGCTACCCAAAGTGCTGTTCAAAGATATAAGTCAACTGGTGGAAGACAATTAAGTTTTTGATCCCTTCTGAATTATGAAATTATTGATGCATGTGATGTTGAAGTATGAAGTCAAGACAGCTGTAGGTCATGGTTAAACTGTTGAATTATCAGACTAAAAATGTGTAAATAGAAAGACTGTGCACCCAGAAGTTGTGGAGGTGAAGTGTCTCTCTCTACAGTCATGATGGATATCTCTGCACCTTCAGCATTAACAGACCTATACGGATTTTCTCCTCTTTTATACTTTTTCACCATGCTCATTAAGACAGAGGTAAATGTGTCAAGGTCACGGCTGTTTTAGTGCTGATGGAGTGAATCATGTGTGATAAGAAATGCAGTCCATTGAACTGTTAAACACAAATTAGATGCTTCTTTGCAATGTTTGACATTGACTTTGGCCCATGATTATCACTAATGAGCAGTGGCTGATCTAATTAACAGACCAGCTGACCAGTCATGTCACATAACATTGAATGAACGCTAACATTAGGTCATGTAGCCCGGTTATGCTAACAGGTAGCAGGCTGCATATTAAGAGTAGGTCAGCTGACATGACCCGTTTGCATGACAGGATCCTCTGACGGTTTTCGAGTGTTAACGCAACAGTTGATCTGTTGAAATGTTTTACAGAATAAGTGGAAGCTTTGGAGGTCCAACTTGAGTCCAAAGTGAGCAGTTATTAAAAGTCCAACAGCAGGCACATGCATCAGTGAAAACAGCCATGCCCTTAATTATGCATAACTTTAACCACTGACACCATTTAAATGAGTGAGTTCTACAAAAAGGACAGATTTCATGAATAAGGAAATGATCTGAGTCCAAGCCATTAAATGTTTCCCTGAAACAAGAGCTAATTAGTTATTGTCCTTTTTCCCCTGCAGGGCCCTATGGGACCAAAAGGGGACAGAGGTGACCCAGGCCTCCCAGGCTTTGGAATAAAGGTAACAGACACTGGCTCTTTTTACATACATTACATTATAATGATGGCTTCCTCTTTGTTTTTTGTGCATTTGTTTTTGTTTGTTTTGTTTTTTTATTGTCAGATCATTAGGACAGTCCTCATGTCATTGTTTTTTGGGTTTTTTTGTCTTTGTTTTTAGGGAGAGAAAGGTGAGCCAGGCTTAGTCGTTGGACCTGATGGTAATTTTCTGCGTCTGGAGGGTCTATCGGGTCCCAAGGTGAGTCACTGACTTCACACCACCTGCACTGAAACCTCTCATATGTGATGGTGTGGTTTGCTGTTGACACTGGTCTTCTTTAACACACATTAGGGAGACAGAGGCCAACCTGGACCTGTTGGACCTCCTGTAAGTGTTTCAACAGTCTAAGAACAGTCGAATATCTAATCTATTATGGCCTGTCAGCTGACACACTGTGTCTTTTATTGTTTATGTAGGGTGCATATGGGCCTCCTGGATTAAAGGGTGAAATTGGAATGCCTGGAAGACCTGTAAGTTCCTTTAGATGAAGCACTAGTTTACTGACTGTGATCGCAAAGCTGCTGTTCACCTGCTGATGTTCTTGGTTCAGGGTCGTCCTGGTGTAAATGGATACAAGGGGGAGAAAGGAGATCCAGGGTCTGGAGCTGGTTATGGATATCCTGTAAGTATGACTGGAGTTACTGAGACTTCATGGAATCTCTTCTGTTTAACCACTGTAATGACCCAATAAAGCCTATAAAGCACAATGTCTTAGGTTTCAGAAAACATTGGAATTTTTCCAGTTGCACAAACAGTGAAAGAGTTCCAGCCATCCAAACTGCCTCTGCACAGGGTGTCAGCGATGACACACCAGGGTTTAAAGAGTTTAGAACCAGTTAAGGCTTTTTGTTTGTTTGTTTTTTACATCACAGCCTATATTCTTTATCTTTTTGCTCAGGAAGTGTTGACTTTTCTCTTCAGTTTCTGTGTTATTTCTGTTGGTGAGTTTCCTTAGGGCCGTTCTTAAGAACAAATTTAAGTAAAAAATCTTGGAAGATACTGGTGAATGAGGCCCATCTTTCACTTAATCATTATTGTTCATTTTTTCTTCACTAAGAGGCACACATGTTCATGTTTGCTAAGAGATTAAGGTAATGATGAATATGTATTTTCCCCCAAACACAGACTGGATTTGAAACTGGAGAAAAACAAGTAAAGTCTCATTCTGTATGTGCACAAACAAATCATGAACTTTGTTTTATCAGGGACCACCTGGACCCCCAGGACCCCCAGGACCCCCTGGGCCAGCTATTCCCATAGATCGCTTCAATGTGAGTACATTAGATCACACACTTTGTTTATGAATCAACATCTGACCAGCGTTTCACCGCTGACGGGCGTTAGTAGCTGCTGCTGTTTTGTTTAAACCCTGTTGTAGAGAAAACCTTCGTGGTCCATAACTGAGTTTTTTCTTCTGTCCACAGCGTTATGATGAGACTTCACGAAATTACCCAGGTATGAATTTATCAGTAATATACTGAACTAGGATTGGGACTCAATTGAAAAATTTCAATCATGTGTCTGAAAACATGACTCCTAAGTTGACATTCCATTTGAAGATGTACGTAAAATTTTATTATCACGGATCAAGTCATACTATTAAGTCATAAAACACACATGATTTCACCCTTCAAAACAACATTACAAGTGTTACAGTATCTATAGGCAACTGAGTGAATTTCAACATTTGAAATAACTTGTTGTTGTAGCAATTAAAGGAGAAAAAGGGGAGCGTGGACTTCCAGGGATCCCAGGTAAAACTCCACAGCTTGTATGTGTGAGACACTTGCATACGGTTCTATTTTAGTAACATTTATATTGTTGTTCACTGTTGTCTATTATATTTTTTGCAGGAACCGTCTCAAATTTTGATATTTATGCATTCAAGGTAAGTTAAATCAGATGACATTACCGTCCCATGATCTTTAGCAAACTGTGGATTTGAGGCAGTGATATGGTCAAATTCTAATACAACATGAAAATGAAAAAAATACACATGTAGATTCACCAGTGAAGAGCATGGATGTGTGGCTCAACATGTCATTTTGCAGGTGCAGTCATTTTGACTGTGTGTGTGTGTGTGTGTGTGTGTGTACGTGCGTGTGTGTGTGTGTGTGTGTGTGTGCGTGCACGTGTGTGTGTGTGTGTTTTAAAAACAGAATGGGCTGAAGGGTGAACATGGAGATCCTGGTGTGAAAGGAGAAAAGGGGGAGCCTGGTGGTGGATATTATGACACACATTTTGGGGCACAGGGCCCACCAGGAGCTCCTGGAAAACCTGGTTTACCGGTGAGTTCAGACCGAAATCTGTTAAACATGGTGTGTGTGTGTGTGTGTGTGTGTGTGTGTGTGTGTGTGTGATGCTTTCACACCTACCTCATTTGGTCCAGACTTATGGACTTTACTTTTTTATCCGGATCAAATGTGCAGGTGTGAAACCTACCCTGGACCGCTGTGAGGATCAAAGAACTGATGTTCAGCCTGATCAGTAGATGACGTCTCAAACTGAACCATAGTTTATGTACAGTCTGAAAAATATCTGTTGGATTCAATCCACTGTCTGACCAATTACAAGAAGGTACATAAAGCTGTCATCATGAAAAAATGTTTTAAAAATGAAGGGGCAGCAAACGGAAAAACAATATGCTGATGTCAGATGTAGAACAACGTGGGTCTTGGTTGGGACTCTCAGGTGTGAAGGTGTGTCTGTTGTATCAGAAATTTAGATTTTTGTTTTTTCATCAAGGGACCAAAGGGGGATACTGTTATGGGACCCCCAGGACCTCAAGGACCACCAGGACCACCAGGGATTGGTTACGATGGGCGCCCTGGTCAGCCAGGTCCACCTGGACCTCCAGGACCTCCAGGAACTCCCTCACTATCAGGAACCTATAGGCCCAATACCCGTGAGTCATTTGTTGGTTCCATATTGAGTTTGGAGATGAAAGCTACACCCTGTAGTGTCCATTGAACATCAGCTGAGCAGCAACATTTTCATATTCATAACATTTCATGTACAGTTGTGTTCATAAGTTTACATACCCTGACTGAATGTACATGGGATGGTCTGGGATGTTCCAACATGACAATAAGCCCAAACCTAAGGCCAAGTGGAGCTGTCAGTGGAACAGCAGAACAAAGTGCAGGTGAAGGAGTGTCCATGTGAGTCTGCT
>JAPQRP010050261.1:0-10857 GCA_037367295.1 Apogon hyalosoma
CACACACACACATATACATATATATATATATATATATATATATATGTGTGTGTGTGTGTGTGTGTGTGTGTGTACACACATGTACCTCATGTGTAACTCAATAGATTGTTGCACAGTGAGTGATGGAGTTTACTGCTCTACCAAGTCACTAAGTTAGCACTTAACATTAGCTCACCTCTGATCCCTGACAGACAACACTGACTCCTTATACTGCTGCAGCTCCACCCCATTTATCCAAATATGATCACTTCTGGCTCCAAAAAGGCAATGTGGCAATGGCCAAATTGCAAACTTATGACTTAAGAACAGCACTTAAGAAACCAATGAGTGAGAGTCTATGCTCCCAAAGCACCTTCAAGCATTTTCCATCCGAAGGTTCAACGGCCTTAATGGAGTTTCTGGTATTCGTTGTATTCTATACATTAGGTCTGTGTATTTGTTCCACTTGTTCCAAAGCTTGAACTATCCCAAAGGTGCATTCACATTGCACTGTTTGACCACTTCAGTTCAGATTGATTGAGACCACGTCTTTCTGTTTGACTACAGGCCGATGGTTTGATCTGTACCTTGGTCCATGGGATGTTTCACACCTACAAATATGGTTCAAATAAAAAAATCCCAAAGATCAAATCAAACAAAACAGCTGCGAAAGCATCTTTGGATAACAGCATATGGCAACATGTAATGGGTTGTAGTAAATAAATTACAGATTTTTATGGATTTGATATGTTGAAACACTTAATATAAAGTACATATACAGATTAACCATATATTGTATATATCCATAGTTATTGTTAGATATTTTAATGCAAATATGGTACAGATATGCCTGTTTAATGCATTCAAATGTTCATTTTCTGATTGTTTTGGACATATTATGTTGCTGTTTTTGTAAAATGTCCTGAAGTCTTGAGGTTTCCCCGAAGGATGTATTCACTAAGTGCAGGACCTGACCTAGCACCTGAAAATTACTACTACTACTTACTGCTAGAAACCCCTGCTTTTTTCCATCAGCACAGCTCGGATTAATAACTACAACATCCAACTCATCAAATAATACTAAATTAAGGCATGAACCTCATGTGATATGAAGTGTGGCAAATGTCCACAACACTCCAGTGTGCCGATGTAAGAAAACTCATTTCAGAGCTTGGCTTTGTAGTGCAAATACTGATAGAAGAACACATTTCAATAGACGCATGCCAATCATCTCACCATCATGTATCAGTCTCATTCATATGATGTACACAGGACCAGTAGAGAAAAAAACCTCTGCAGTTAACACATGCATTTACATACACAGAGTTCAGACATCAGCATTATTAAAACAGAGGACTGTCTGATAGGTCACAGCCTTGAGTCCATGAGTCTTGGGATCCTCTTGTGTACAAACACTGCTCCATCCTCAGCCTCCTGTCAGCTTTTCTGAAAAATGCAAAGGGCTCTGTGTTTGGCACTTCTTTTTGGCAGACAGCCAGTCCTGTCTCCTCTCTGTATTTTTAACTTTGGAAAGCAGTCCAGGACAGCAGCAGCAGCCCGGAGGTTTCACAGTCCGACTCAACTGAACCCGTGCCTGTTTGAATTCCTGCTTGGCTGCTCACACTCTGACAGCTCCCACATCAGCCAATGAACTGGTGCCCAGGAATAAAACCTTTTTACCTAGAATTTAAATATTTTATGAACACAAGTTAGTCTTATGTGACTTTAAATACAGTTTTCAACATGTGCTCTGTGTCAACATACAGTACTGCTCCAAGGAAGTAAATGTCAAGTGGTTAGTTTTGAGTATAAATCAGTTTCACCTCTCAGTTCTGTTTTCTGAGATTAACACACTGAAGATTGTGAGTAAATGTGTACCTACTGTAAAAAGCAGGTAAAATTTTTACATGCTTAGGTCATTCTTCATTATGTTTAAAACACAATATTTAAGAAACAAATGTCATAAAATCTGTAGCATTCACTGGGACACAAGGATGAACTGGGACATTTTGGCAGACAAAGGTTAAAGGTCAAAGTCACTGTGGCATCGTACCTGTCCATTTATATGAGCACAGTACCTCAGAGTCTTTGACGACCTCATAAAACACAAAAAATCAATTATTTGTTGACTGTTATTTGTTGTGATTTGTTACCTGGAAACACTAAGTAGTTTCTGAGTAGCCATGGATCATGGCTGCAAAATGTTTCATGTCATGGTGACTTTAGACTAAATTACATACATAATCAGAATATAACTATAAAAGTATTGTACAGTGTTGATTTATTTGTGTTTTGGGGAATTTTCAGTTACATTTACTTGCAGTGCTTCAAGTAATTAAAATAGACAAATTACTTATGGCACCTTTAATGGGGTAACTTGTAACCTGTGACCTGTAATATCTCAACAGGAACTTTCACAATGTTATTTTCCAAACACTGTGTATCCTAGTCCTTGTTTTAAAGTTTCTGTATCCTTTTCATACTCGTACTCATCTTCACCTCCTTATCCGGGTCTGGGTCGCAGGGCAGCAGCCTCAGCAAAGAAGCCCAGACAGCCCTCTCCCCAGCCACTTCCACCAGCTCTTCTGGGGGAATCCCGAGACGTTCTCAGGACATCCAAGAGATATAATCCCTCCAGCGTGTCCTGGGTCGGCCCTGAGGTCTCCTCCCTGCTGGACATGCCTGAAACACCTCCTTAGGGAGGCATCCAGGAGGCATCCTCACTAGATGCCCGAACCACCTCAACTGGCTCCTCTCAACGTGGAGAAGCAGCAGCTCTACTCCAAGTTCCTCCTGGATTTCCAAGCTCCTTTCCTTATCTCTAAGGCTGAGCCTGGCCACCCTGCGAAGGAAACTCATTTTGGCTGCTTGTACCCACGATCTCATTCTTTCAGTTATTACCCAAAGCTTATGACCATAGGTGAGGGTCGGAACATAGATCGACTAGTAAATCCAGAGCTTCATCTTTCGGCTTAACGGACCAGTTTAGCGTCCACATCACTGCAGACACTGCCCCAATCTGCTTGTTGACCTCTTGCTTCATCCTACCCTCACTCGTGAAAAAGATCCCGGGGTACTTGAACTCCTCCAGCTGAGGCAAGACTTTCTCTCCAACCCAGAGTGGGCACTACCCTTTTCCGGCTGAGGACCATGACCTCAGACTTGAAGGCGCTGATCTTCATCCCAGCCACTTCACACTCAGCTGCGAACCACCCCAGTGAGAGCTGGAGGTCACTGCTCGATGAAGCTAAGAGGACCACATCATCCGTAAAAAGCAGAGACAAGATCCTCCCGCCACTGAACTTGACCCCCTCCCCCACCCGGCTGCACCTAGAAATTATATCCATAACAGTTATGAACAGAACCGGTGACAAAGGGCAGCCCTGGAGGAGTCCAACCCTCACCAGGACTTATTACCTGCTACGCAGACCAAGCTTGCACTCCTTCAGTACAGGGACTGAATGGCCACCCCATAGTCCTGGAGCACCCCCAACAGAATGCCCCTGGGGACATGGTTGTAAGCCTTCTCCAGATCTGCAAAACACATTCAGACTGGATGGGCAAACTCCCATGCCTCCTCCAGCACCCTGGCAAGGGTAAAGAGCTGGTCCACGGTTCCATGTCTAGGACAAAAAATGCATTGCTCCCCCTCAATCTGAGGTTCAACTACTGACCGTACCCTCTTCTCCAGTACCCTGGCATAGACCTTACTGGGGAGGAGTGTGATCCCCCTATAGCTGGAACACACCCTCTGGTCCCTCTTCTTAAAGATGGGGACCACCAACCTGGTCTGCCACTCCAAAGGTACTGTCCCTGATGACCATGCAATATTGCAGGAGCATGTCAGCCAAGACAGCCCTACAACATCCAGAGCCTTGAGATACCCAGAGCGGATCTCATCAACCCCCGGGGCTCCACTGCTAGAGAGTAGCTTCACTACTTTGGCGACTTCTGCCCCGAAGATTGGTCCATCCGTCTCCTTGTATCTTGGCTCCATTTCTTCCTTGGAAAGGGTGTTGGTAGGATTGAGGAGCTCCTTAAAGTATTCCTTCCACTGCCCGAGTATATCCTCAGTTGACGTCAACAGCTCCCCATCTCCACTGTAAACAGTGTGGGCAAGTTGCCACCTTCCCCCCCTGAGGCGCCAGATGGCTTGCCAGAATCTCTTTGGAACCAAATGATAGTCTTCCTCCATGGCCTCACCGAACTCCTCCCACGCCCGAGTTTTTGCCTCAGTGACCACGATGACTCCACACTGCTTGGCCTGCCAGTACCAGTTGCCTGCTTCTGGAGACCCACAGGACAGCCACACCCTGTAGGTCTCCTTCTTCAGCCTGACGGCTCCCCTCACCTCTGGTGTCCACCAGTGGGTTCGGGGATTACTGCCACAACTGGCCCCAACTGTCTTACGGCCACAGCTCACCTCAGCCAGCTTGGCAATGGCAGAGCGGAACAGAGCTCATTCGGACTCAATGCTCCCCTCTGCCCTTGGGATGCGGTTGAAGCTCTGCTGGATGTGTGAGTTGAAGATCTGCCTGACAGGCTCTTCTGCCAGATGATCCCAGCAGACCCACCCTACCTGTCCTGTTTGGGCCTGCCAGGTCTGTGCAGCATCTCCCCCTGCCACCTGATCTAATTCACAACCAGGTAGTCATCAGTTGACAGCTCCGCACCTCTCTTCACCCAACCACAGGTCTGATGACACAACTACAAAGTCAATCATCAACCAGTGACCTAGGATGTCCTGGTGCCAAGTGCACCGATGGGCACCCTCATGTTCAAACATGGTGTTAGTTATGGTGAAACTGCGACTCACACAGAAGTCCAATAACTGAACACCGCTCAGGTTCAAATTGGGTATGCCATTCCTCCCTACCACGCCCCTCCAGGTCATGCTGTCATTTCCCACGTGAGTGTTGGAAGTCTCCTAGTAGAACAATCGAGTCTCCTTTCGGGGCGCTTTCCAGCACCCGTCCCAGGGACTCCCTAAACGGCGGGTAATCTGAACTGTTGTTCAGTGCATACGCACTGACAACAATCAGGAGCCATTCCCCGACCTGAAGGTGCAGGGAAGCAATCCTTTCGTCCACCGGGGAAAACTCGAACATGTAGGCAGAGAGCCTGGGGGCTATCAAAAAGCCCACCCTGCCCTCCGCCTCTCACTCGGAGCAACTCGAGTGAAGGGGAGAGTTCAACCCCTCTCAAGGACTTGGGTTCCAGAGCCAACGCTATGTGTCGAGGTGAAGCCAACTATTTCTGTATCCTTTTAATATTGTCAATATACTGTATATTGTACTGTAGATTGCTAATACCCTGCATCAGTAATGTACACACCAATATTGGTCCATCAATCTTCATCTGCAGACTGAAGGTCCTGGTAACAACAGATAAATAATTCAGAATATTAAATACAACAGAGCAAAAGCAATAATAATAAAAAAAAAAACATCTTTAGAAAACGTAATCCCCAAATTAAAAAGACACCGGTACAAGTGTTTCCAGGGCTATACGTATAGTACTTAAGTATATGTTTGCCAAGCATATAATTTCATTTTTAGAGATTTTAAGTTTACAGATAAATTTAAACATCTCATTTCTTATAAGGGCTTAAAAAGTGGTGATAGCCATTTCACTCACACTACTCTGACTAGCTCCATTCAGTAAAAATCTTCTAGCACCATTATAATCTACTGACTCCATAAATTAACTTAAAGAGGAACTTTGCAGGATTTTTACCTTAATTAAACAGTTTCAGAGTAATTGTGATGGTTAAATGGCTTGTTCTGGGTTGAATGGAAGCCCTCTGACTAGCACCTCTAGGGCCGAATCTGCCACTTTCAACTTCTCAGTACCATCCCGGAGCCTAGATCTCATCCAAGATCTCATGTCTCATGAGAAACGTCACGGTTTGCGGCACTACCACACAAACACACCTTCAGCTAGGTACTGTCATCTTTCTGTTGGACAAAGATGAACCCAGCTGGAATTCACTGAAGACGTTCTTCATTCAGCGAACAGTTGAACAGCGTTTCACCGTTGGAATGCATACAATTCAATTCTACCATCCAGTTCTACAATACCGTTCTTTTTATGGTACACAGAGATGTTTACACAAACATAAATATGTGAAGCTTTTTGATAGGTTCAAACTCATCTGCAGACCCCAGTCCACACCCAGTTCAGGTGGGGTACATGGTGACCCCACATACCTACACGTAGTCCTGTCTGAAGGACTTCTCCCATGCCAAACCCCAGACTTCGTGGCGCCTCCGGAATTGTTTTTATAAACAGGTTCAGAATGTTTGAACTTATGAACTGATAAGGTCCAGTCTAAGGCTGACTGACTGGTGCTTTCTCATGAATGGCCTTGCTCACAGGCTGAGTCTGTACTTTGACATTTTTGCTGTGTCATGCTTTGGCATTACAGTATTAGACATTAAAAAGTACTAATTTTAAGTATTAGATTAAGTATTAGATCCACAGTACCGCTGGCTAACTGTAAACACAAGCCATCCACACCTTCATTTCACAGGCGTTTCCAATGGCAGAGCCAGTACAGATAAATCCTCTAAACTCTTATGTGTTTCAGTGGATTTGTGCTCTTGATGATGCTACTGCTTCTAACAGTGTTTATTCGTTCATGACCTTATTTTATGAACGATGCCTGGATGCCTGTTGGCTAGCGCAGATGTTAGCATACTGACTAGTAATCCCGGTTGTTTGTGTCATGTAGGTTTATGTTTATTGTGTTTGCTAGATGGCCCTTTCTCTGCCTCAGGAGTGTGTTTTTATTACTAGACAGAATTTTATCAGTTGAATCTAGTTTTTGTCAGATGTTTGGAGTTCATTATATGACCCATGTCTAATTGGTTTGGTCTGAATACCGACTGGCAGAAGAATTAGCCTGGATGTTCAATCTTAGCTGGTGTTGTATGATACTTGTCTGTTGTACAGTAATTGTTAGCTCTGGGATGATAGCATGCTAATGCTAATGGGGCCAGGACACAGTGACAGATGGGAGTAGTTGATGTTTGTTAGCCTGTTAGCTCTTCTGTGCGGCTAAGGTAGACAGATAGATCACTTTATTAATCTCCAAATGGAAAAATTCAAATGCCATGGACTCATAACACTCATCACACAAAACAAAAAACACAACATCACTATGGATTCAGACCCTGTAACATCAGTGCAACAGCCCAAGAGCAATTTACAAAGTTATCATTATAAAAACGCACAACAGCAGGAATAAAAGAGTTCCGAAGACATCCAGTAGAACACTGGGACATCACCATTTGTTCATGAACCAACTAGCATTAGCGGCATGGTGCTAGCGGCTGCAGACCGAGCCTCACGTTTCTGTCTGTACATTCCCCCTTGGCTTCGCAGACATACGGGTCACAATGACAACGCCGGTGGTGTGTACAGAGACCAGCGGTCTGAGGTTAGCAGCCGCTGGCACCGAGCTGCTAACATTAGCCGCAGAGCTAAAGAGCAGCGTGAAGTGAAAACAAATGTCCAAAATTTCAATGTCCAGCTAAAGTTTCCCATTCCACTCTGCTCCAGTAACTATTTGATCACTATTTCTTCCCTTGCCACCGGCTTCGTCAAAAATAAATGCACATGATCGAAGGGGTAGTACGGAGCCTGTGTGGTGACGTGGAAAAAAAACAAACAAAAAAAAAACTTGCTTGAATTATTACACGTGTGCACGAAATAATAAAAGGTGCGCACAAATTCATAATTCATAATTGTGCATGCAAATTATGAATTTGTGTGTATGTTTTATTATTTCATGCGCACGTTTACACGTTTAACAATTCATGGACATGCACGTGTTTTTTTTTTGTTTTTTTTTTACGTCACCACACGGGCTCCGTAGTACGGGAGAGTTAGCGGTGGGTTTTATGACAGTAAATATGTACTACGAGACTGTAGGGGGAGCTCCACTGAGAAAAATGGTAGAAAAACAGCAAAGAAAAACCACAACCAGCGAAGAAGAACCAAAACGGTAAAATCCTGCAAAGTTCCGCTTTAACTCTATTTTGACAACAAATGTGCAGTATACAGAGGTATGGCATCCTCAGAGACCCATCTGTTAACAGAGACACCTCCACACCATCTGTACCTGTGCTGAACATGTGTAAGAGAATGTTTGTACATATAACATGTAGCGTCAAATATCCTACATCTGTCATTTGTTCTGGAATGAAATGACTGAGACACAGGGGTGCCAAACATACAACCCGTGGGCCAAAATGAGCCTGCCAATGGGTCTAGATGGATTTGTGAAATGCAAAAATTGCACTGATAATACTAACAATCAAAGATGCCAAAATCATTTTAGTTCAGGAGTCGCATACAGACCAATATGATCTCAAAGAAAGACAAGTAAAATATTATCATAATGGCCTATAAACAATGACATCTCCAAATGTTTCTTTGTTTTCGTGTAACAAAGCAACATTATATGAAAATGTTTACATTTTACAAAATATCCTTTCATAAAAAATGTGAACCTGAATAAATATGAACATGAAATGACATATCTGTGCAATTTTAACAATATTCTGCCTGTTATTAAATGTTTGTGCATTTGTAGATCAGCTGTGATCGCTAAGTCATAATGCACATTTGTAAATGATAAACCGAGGAATAATATTGTTATAACTGCTGTTATATTTTGTAGGAAATTTCAGGTTCATTGTGTTTTTTTAAAGGATAGTTTTTAGATGTAGCAAAAATTCAGAATATAATTGTAGTGTTTTTACTGTTATTATTTTACTGGTCAGCCCGTTTGAGATCAGATTGGGCTGAATGTGGCGCCTGAAGTATAATGAGTTTGACAGCCCTTATTTAACAGTATCTTGTAATGGGGAAAGATCTGTCTAAACCCAAACACTGTTTTGTTAAGAAATACAGTATTTTAATGCATTAAGGGAGTCCTTGGACAGATAATATGCATATTTCATTCCCACAAAGCTCATCTGGCATACCAACAAGTTAAATAAATAAATAAATAAATAACCCTTTCCCTTCCCCCTCCTGCTGTCCTGCAGTGGCAGTAATCACCCGTGGCCCCTCATCCCTCTCAATAACATCATCATAGTCAATCTGGCGGACAGAGAAATCCCCCCTCTCACCAGATTACAGCATTGACAGACTTGGATTAGATTTTAAACAGCGACATGGCCTATGTTATTATTATCATTTCTGCTTCATGTGCTTACATACACAAATGCTACAGGCAGAAGGATCAGCAGCTAAAACGAAGCAAGACAACCAAACGAAGAACATGTTGTCTGTGTTACTCACGTGACTGTGAGGCAAAAAGACATGGTTTGGAGCTTTGTGGGCCACTGATGCAAATTGGATGGCGAAATCCAGACAGTAACCTAATCTCAACAACTGCAGATCTGAAATCTCAGCTGTTTATGTCAGGCTGAAAACAACACATTAGCTCGCTGCACTGTAGATGCACTATGAAATTCTATATTATTTTTATGGCTTCTTTGATGAAGTGTAAAAAAAAATCCTCCATGTATTTATCAGTATTGCCCATATATTTTTGGTCTTTACATGTTATAAATTTCTTGAGGAATGAGGGTTTTTTGTTTAATAATTTTCTTCTAACTTGTCCTGGACCTTCTTGAAAATATAAATGGTCCCACTGGAAGACCTTTTCTACAGAACAAAACCCACATCAGCCTGTAATATCATCCCCAAATTCACACTTTGAGGGCACGTCATGTCCAGATGTGTCATAGTAAGTAGTTATTAACTCAACACAACAGCGACAGAGACACACAAACAGATAATCTAGTTTGTCCCTGTGGAGCTGCACTTCATGAAAAACATGAACAGGATGGCAGGAAACTGACTTAATGTTCTTCTTTGTGCATAACGACATTGACAGTTCACTGGACACCTGTTTGACGGATTTGAGATGCACAACAGGGACAAACCACAAAGAAAACTCTGTCAGTGGTTTGGTTTAGCTGACACTGTCTCCATCAATGATGAGAATGATGTGAATCACGTTCTATGGCCTTTTTCATTTCATAACAGTTCAAGTACAAAATCATACTACACTTGGATTTAAAATGGATTAATAGTTCAAATCATTCCATCAGACAATTACTGCAGTGATTAATATGTATGAGCTGAAAGAAATGATTTAACCCTTCAAGTGATGCCGTAAGTAGCTTCATATTTCTTAAACATCCATCAGTGAGAAATCATAAAAATTGGACAATACCAGCACTAATCAGCCTCAAACTGTGCAAGAGTGCTTCAGGGAGCATGAGACATCATTTTCACATATGGATTGGCCACCACAGACAACAGACCTGAACCCCACTGAGGATGTTTGGTAATGTGATGGAGAAAACTTTACACAGTAGTGCAATTTTACTATCATCAATACACAATCTTTACCAAAAAAGAATGCAACTAGGTGCAGAAATAATTGTTGACATTGTAATGCCACAATAAATACCACAGTAAATGTGTCCTATAATAAAAGCTAAGGTGGTTCCATGATACAGTATGGATGCCTTTTTTGGCCAGGTAGTGTATTTATGGGAAGTCATAATTACAGTTTAACTTTTATTATACAAAAATAGTAATATTTTTGTCTAATAATATATATGTATATTAAGGGGAACAGTCACAATATGAGAATGAAGGCAAAATATCTTTTTTAAGATAGGAAGATAAAGGTGTAATATTTCAAGGATATAGTCAAAATATGGGAATGCAGTCACATTTTGTAAAAAATGTTTTTATTTTCTGAACCTGCTTTATCCTCACTAGGGTCACAGGACCCTATCCCAGCTACTTATGGGCGAAGGCGGGGTACACCCTGGACATGTTGCCAGT
>JAPQRP010050263.1:0-10846 GCA_037367295.1 Apogon hyalosoma
TTTTGTTCATATCTCTGGAACTATTTGTCTGATTGACTTCAAATCAAGTGCAAATGAAAGGTCATGACCTGGGGATGGCTCACGTCATGACATCATTAAGGATTGGGGGCGTTCGGGGATATACCCCTTGCCGTCACTTCTGACAGCGTAAGCCTAGTTTCATTAAGTTCCAGTTTAGCTTTCCTTATATTGTTCAGTATGTGCTCTTCTGGGGAGACTGAGTAGGCCTCCTCTAATGATTTAATTTTACCTTCTAACTCAGATATTCAGATATATCCCAAATTTTAATATGTAGAAAACAAGTGGTGCCCAAAACAACAAACCCCTCAC
The DNA here is from genome assembly GCA_037367295.1 of Apogon hyalosoma. Taxonomy (NCBI): domain Eukaryota; kingdom Metazoa; phylum Chordata; class Actinopteri; order Kurtiformes; family Apogonidae; genus Apogon; species Apogon hyalosoma. The sequence goes on from JAPQRP010050263.1 coordinate 331, forward strand.
ACATATTGTAACTTATTTTGGCATTGATCCAGCTAATATCATCATGTCAATGTGTGTGCTGATGTCAGCATATGAATTACCTCTATGTATGTGCCAAGTTTGAAGTAAACTGAAACAAAATTTACATTTTTATAGACATTATAAGTAAATGGGAGAAGTAAAAAGAGTTTAAAAATTCATAAAGAATGTTTTACTTTGACCTACTTCTCCCAAAATGTAATGACATTGATTCTGGGTCACTGGCAATCTACAAACTCAATTTGGTATTAATTCAACCAATAGTTTTGCTGTTACAGACATGTGAAATTTCACCCATTATAAGTAAATGGGGAAAAAAAAAAGATCTTAAAAATCCATTAAATTGTAACTTTGACCTACTTTTACCACAACATAATCAGATCTATTCTGGGTCACTGGTAATCTATAAACCAAATATGGTATGAATTCAACCAATAGTTTTGCTGCTAGTGTTAACAAACAAACAAACTGAACCAAAAACAATACCCCTTTCCCCTCTTTCGGGGGGGTGGGGGTTATAATAAGTCCAGTCCAGTCCTAAATAAACTGCTATCAAGTGTATGAAATGAATATATATATTTTTTTGAAATACAGAAATGTCATAGTTGCATCCCATAAAACTGTAAATGTAAAAAAGGTGCATAAAATCCTTTCAAACCACAGAAAACTTACTTTGAGTATGTACAAAACTTAAAGGTGAGGTACGAGATCTTAGAAAAACGGTTTGAGCAAGCTACATTTTGAAAATACACAATTCAAAGGTACAAACCCCTTTCTACAGACATTCCCCTGAAGCCACACCTCCAGAATACTGGCACGCACAATGCTTGTTCCCTTGAGTTTATGACTGCTGCACAGCATTAATTCGCCCGGCTCCGACACAGGCAACAGCCCCAGCTCCAACACTGGCTATGGCCCCGGTTCTGGCCCCAGCTCCTACTCCAATCAATGCATACCTCATTCAGTCTCCTCCAACACCCCCGCTCTTACAGAACAGCCCCAATTCATACCTATCTGGCAAATGTTACATTTCCTAGTGATTTATATTAATGACAAAACAGTTTTTCGGTGAACTTTCCATCCTAATATTGCTAATATAGCTAGCCAAGCTCTGGCTTAATTTCCTGTACTAATGCTCCAAGCCACTGAGAATGCATGATTCATGCAGGAAAAATACGCGCAGAGGGGGGAGGGACAAATGGCAGTTGAGTTTGATAGACATATCACCGTTCAATCATTTCGATTGGGTGCTAAAAATGATTGGATGGTGTTTTTAAGTCCTGTCCATTCCACAGCTGACTATATTTTTTTAATTTTTGTGTTAGAGCATTTAATTAATTGGTTGTAACTGGGGTGTGAAGGGGATTTTAAGCAATATAGTAAAAATGCTCCATGAAAACATCTTGCACCCCAACTTTAATTTTTGAGATAAACACATCTTTATAAACAAAAACAAAAATAAAATGCACATTGTGTACATTTTGCAGGACAGCATGTGGATCAAAATTGGCTATTTACAATGGCGCAATCAAATCTCTAAGTGTGCCAGATACTTGTGAGCACACTGATCTTTGTATAAGACCATGTTCATCCAGAAAAAGTGCAACTGCAAGCCAAGGGAAGCATTTGCCAGAGAAAACCTACAAGTCCTGGTGAAATTTTTACTGAGACTTGTAGTTTTTCTGGGGTAAACATTGTTTGTGATGTCATTCATTTATATTAAGTGATATCATTGATGACATCACTTGGACAAATAGACATGTTGTGGGAAACCATAAAGAAAAACCACGTAAACAAAAATTACCATTACTCAACACCTTTGTTCAATTATGGTCACTTCTGGCTCCAACAAGCCAAGATGGGGGTGAACAAAATGCAAACTCAAGGCTCTAAAAAGTTAACAAAAAACATCTGCTTCTTCAAAACAGTCCGTTTGTGTATTTATTAGACTTGCACCAATTAAAGTTTTTGGGCTGATCCAGATTTCCTATTTGCAGGGTGCTTGGATGGTCGATACCAATTTTGGCAGATTCTGATCTAATTTTTACCAAACAAAACACACAAGACATTGCAATGTAACTTTCCCATTATAACATTTATTTTAAAAATAGAAGAAAAACATGCACAATGGTCCCAGGTTTTCTGTATGAAAACAGGTGCACTGATTGAAACGCCTGGTTTTCAGTCAGTCCCATATTGTACCAGCAGCTGAAAATGATCATATTTGAAGGAAAATTATCATACACACCCAATTTTTATTCTGACGTGGCTCAGACCATCTGCTTTAGTAACACATTATCATTGACCATACATATTACATGCTGCAAACCCAGTTTTACTTTTAAATATTTTAACAGAACCTTGGAAAAAGGCAAATGTCTCTACATATGTGGAGCACAGGATGAACCCCTGCACTGAATGGACCAGAACACCATTTATAAATTCCCAACTTCTACATGCTTTGGGCTGAATCAAGCTCCTGCCTCCCAAGTAGAGGCACACAAGAGGATGAATAAAAACAAATGCAGCACTATGCGAAGGATCCATATCCTATTTAGTTAATTTAGTCGTAGCACAGAGTTCGCATTAACCAAAAATACTCCGTCATTGACAGATTTTTTTTTTTTTTTTTTAAAAGATGACGGAAAATTCTGAGGTCGTCTGTCATTCTGACATTTGGTAATCTACCAAAGAAAGTTTTCATACAGCACTGTGAACAGAACCTGCTCGCTGGATCGCTGGTCTGTCTCTCTCTTAACAAGCCATCAAATAGTCCATAACAGTATCCTACCTGTATATTACCCTACAGCACCACCGTTCACAGCTACGCTGAATCCAACACTGCAGAATCCTGCACTGGGTCGGGTACCGGACGGGTGGTTAATCCACAGCCGGTTGGCTTTATTTTGAAGTGAGCTTCACCTCCATTCACATCCGGTGAAAGATGTCATTAAGCAGCACATATTAGAGATTTTTTGATGGTGTGCATTTTAGCCAAACATAAAGCCCTTAAAAATGACTTACAGCATAATCATGGGTTGGGTCAGGTTGTGGGTCTAATGTACGTGGGTACAGGTTTGGAAAGTGGACCTGTGTAGGACTCTGTAACACTGTTACTTCTTTCAAATGACTCACTGTTAGATCACCTGTAGTAGACTCCCTGTCCAGTTGATGGCCACTGTACATATTAATCAGTCATTGTCAAGTCTTGTCTCATTGTTTAACTGACTTTAGCCAAAATTATATGCGAAACGCAAAATGTCAAGACAGCAGTCTCCTTAGCTATTTTAAAAAGCCTAGTAAATGTGATGGCATTGATAAACGCAGTGACAAAAGAGGGAGTGATGCAGTGGAGGATGAAGGACAAGTAAGCAGTACTGATAATGTTTATCACTCAGCAGCAACTACAGTTACTACATCATTGAGATGTTTTTGAATATTACATACTACTAAATATATCTCATTATCATTAAAAATTTAATTTGAAATGACGGATAATAATGTGTTAAGACAGAATTTTTACGACCTGTCCATCATAGCGATGGACAATAAAAATGTATAGTGCAACCTCTGCATGCTCTTTGTGACCTGTGGGGAACCACAGGGTTGTAGATGTGGTAGTTTTTATGCTGGGAAGAGTTGACTTTTGGGAAAAGATGTTAGTCTACATTTTATAAGCAGTGACATAAAAACTGTCTGGCAAGTCATTCTTTAAAATGTAAATGGCAATTAATATACAGTATTAATACCCAGGCGTGCCTGCAGAGTGAAATTGTGACGTACACACGAAGCACACGGAGAGGGTTGAGGGATGGATAATTTGTAAGACCAGGGTGGCAGGAGCTCGCCGCAAGTACCAGGATGTACCTTACCTATCTCTCTCAGGGTTTCCTCTAGGATTTTTTGAAACCCACCAGAAAAACCCATTCTCACCACTTAAAACTTTCATAAATGAAGTATTGATTTCAGACCAAGGTAATGTAGTTGTATCTAATGGCCCAGTTTGCAACCAGGCTTGGGTACCAGCAGGATTCCCTGTATGGTAAGGCTGAAATACCTCTGTTGTGACTAATTTATTTGAGTTTGAAGAAAACCAAGCAATTCATGTTGGGTTAAGTTTATATTAAAAGGATTATTTATTTGCATTATTTATTTATTTTCAGATATTTCAGTTGAATGTTAATAGCAAAAAAGTCATAACAAAGCTGATAAATATTAAGAGAAAATGCTTTAATGCAAGTAATTTCAAGATGTGCTTTTATATTAAAGTCTGTCGAAACAGGAAGTACCTTCAGACTGTGTTGACAAAAGAAAAAAACTTTACACTTTCTAGATGTGGAGTGTCAGTTACCTGTTTGTGTTCTGTGGCTGCAGCATGTTTTATAATAAACATGCAGTTTGAGAAGAAACCCGCCTGGTCATTAAACACCAAAACTCCAACTACACTAAACATGATGAAGCCGAGAGTAAATGCGGCGTTCCTGTTTTGAACTTCATTTCCCATCATGGAGCGTTGCTTCTGTGACTGTAAGACAATTGTATTCCAAAATGACTAATATCTCCAAAAATATTGGTCCTATCAACTTGCCGAGATATTTATTGTGGAGACGGGACAATTCCTCAACTGTAGGCACCAAACTGGCCATGTAAAAATGTCTGAATTTGTCAGAATTGTGCAGATACACACATACACAGACACTCTGAGCCCTTCCGGTATTGTAATATAGATAGTGCCAAAAATACACACGCTCATAAACATCTGGCCAACAAGCGTCTGAAACAAACAGGCTTCCCTCAGCTACACAGAAATGCTGTTTTTAAATCGAAACACAACACTAACAATGTTTCAGAGCAAAGGCACGGACAAATGCATATACCGAGCATGACTTCCAGCTGTGAGGTACAGTCAGCTCCTCACAGCCTATTTTTATCCCAAACACTACAGCAAACCAACACAGGCCCACTGCTTGATTAAACCTCATAGTCCCTGTGGGCAGATGCACAAAAAGCCTCAACATCTGATCAGACGCATATATTGTCAAACCCATTATCAAAATGCACTGTGTGTGGTCATTTGTGGTGCTGTCATGTGCATGCATATCTATTTTACTGATTAAATGTGTCAGCACTTTGTACACGGCTGCAAAATAAATCCTGCAGGTGCACAGACACACACAATGGTTATGACTGCAGACTGCCTTCACTGCCGGTTATTTACTCCATTAACTGATTAGTTTGGAAAAAAGAATGTCAAGGCGATGATGAAGGTGAAAAATGTACTTAAAGCCCTACAGACAAAGTAGCTGCATTAACAAATACAACAAAAATGGACAAAAAGGAACAAAATAATCAAGAAAACATTTTTACTTTGAAATGTTACAATTAGCTGATTTCTGACCTTTTTCCTGATTCTCATTGTTGTGAAACCTAGGCATTTAGGCTTGTAGCAGGCAAGTAGCAGCAAATGCCCCAGAGGAGAGGCTGCTGTGCTTCTAGTGTTGATGAGGCAAGGAGAGGAGCAGGCCGGCCCTTACAACTAGTAGCATCACAGCCCTGCTTGCCTGCTGCCTCACTCCCCTGTCTGCTACGTGTGTACCCTAAAAGCTGAAAAACAGAAAATTAATAAAAATGAACAACATAATCAAGAAAATTAACAAAATTCACGGAAATGAACTAAACAACATTAACTGAACATTCTTTGTTTTAAATGAAAAGCCTATAACGTGAAAAAGCAGGCGGCGTTTACTAATACCCTCGCCCCTCCTGTTCACTGTTACCCTGCCTAGTCAGGGATTAATTTTGAATTTTAAATTGTAGATAATTGTAAACTAGATTAAACCAAATTACTATTCTTTTTGGGTAGTTCAGTCAAACCGACTTCCGCTCAAGTCTTGACTTTCAATCTGATTGCGCTTCAGATCAGACTGAAATCTGATCAGATTGAATAATCTTCAAGAAACCAGTCAGACAAATTTTCTGAGTTCAAGTTTTCAAAAATTAAAGAAAAAAAAAAATTAAATTTAGCCATCAAACTTTAGCACCTCTCCTGGTGCTAAAGGAAATGTGTGTCACATTTGAAAATAATTGGATGAATAGTTTCTGAGAAATCAATTGGACATAAATCTCGGACCAACAGAATTCCTATTATTACTATGTAATATAAAAGACGCAGCTTCTTACATTTCAGACCAAAATGTTTCACATTTTTCTTACTGACAGAAAAAAATCAAAATAGTCTTATTATCCTGTATGGTCGTGCCAGGACCAGAAGATCTAAATCAAAGCTGGCAGAGCCATTTGGCGAGGGCAGGAAGTGTCCACAATGTCAAACAGAGGGTTTGTGGCTCCCCAGTAGGACAGACTCAGCAGGTCCAGGCGGTCCTCTGATCTGGTCTGTCTGGGGCTCAGACAGAAGCAGGCAGCCTCTGAAATAGCTCAGACCAGTGCCATTAAGGCCCTGGAGTTGGCAGGTGTTCATTCCAACAATCCACCACATCCGTGGAGTAGGTAATTAGTGAAATGGTCTGGACGCGATAAAACACTGGAAACAATCTGGTCTCAGTGACACCAGGACAAGACCAGAGCACAGAACAGATGCTCACCAGGACTGATCGAGTTAGGTTTTAGTCTTAAATCTGGATAAAACGGGAGAGTATTATAGTTTAGTGCTTGTACTTCAGTTAAATACATAGACGATATGGCTGTTACTTTTATTTTCTTTTCACTGTCTTCAACCTTATCCTCATCATCTGCTTATGAGTTCCCACATCAACTTAGAAATGAACCATAAATGCTGATTTAACTCGAATCCTCATTTCCAAAGTTATACCAGCACATCAACAGAAAAATTTATACAAAATAAAATTAAGCTAAAATGACAAAACAGAAACAACTGAAGATATAAAAGCTGAAGATAACTGATCCATTTTAGATGTTAAGTTGAACTGCCTTGTTGCTCTGATCTGGTGAAGTTCTCTAATGTTACAGAAACAGGATGAAAAAAGTTAACGACAATGAAAATCAGCCATATCAGTTCCAGATCAGAGGAGGGTTTAAAGAGACCCATGTTCCTGTATATGACATCTTGTAGTTGTATTAATAAATACAGGGGGGAGTAACACCCGGTGACATCCTCCGTATCATCAATGTGGAATAACAAGGTGATCAGTATATTGGTCTGTTTCAACCTGAAGGTAGATGCTATGTTTTGTCATGTAACTCAAGTTGTTTTGGCATCTAAACCTTAACTATGTCACTGTCACAGTCTAAATGTGAGCTTTATGTAGTATTTTTGAATGTTATCTGTGGTATTTTGTGCATGAGGGGTTCTGTCATTTACATATGAGGTCATGTCGGTCTTCAGTGTGTAAATGTCACATATGCAAGAGTTCCATATGTTCATGTTCACTGCAGCAACAGGGTTAGTCATGGAAATAAACCCTGCAAACATGGATGTACGAATGTTGAATAATGAAGCCAATTTAAGTTAATTAGTTGTGATGTCATGCCCTCCATTCAAATTAATCCCAAAAATAAGTTATTGAAATAAAAAAAAAATGAACAAGCAAGAGGTGGGTGAACCACAGATATACCATTTAATATTTTTAAAGCATTTTAATCCCTTTTCAGACTTTATTTAACATATGTGGAACTCAACCCCCCCCCCAAAAAAAAGTCTACTCTTAAAAAATTCTTATTCTTTTAACTAGTTAAATAATCAATTATTTGCATACATCCCTGCACTCATATACAAGGCACTACACAATATTATTTACATAGATAAAGACATGATCATTTAGTTTAACAGATTATATGTATGGTAATAAAATGTCCATGAAAAATGAAGCTGAAGCAAAATGAAATATCTGCTGAAAATTATTGTAAGTTTATATTTAAGTGTCTTCTTGCCATGTTAAGAAGTCACATAACATTAGAATAATGTACTATTAATCCATCCATTTTATCTGTCAAACTATAAGATGATATTGAATAATTTACATCCTGGTCTGCATCAATGAAATCCAATTTGTAATGTTGGTTTGTTAGTTTGATTATTTGCAAAGTACAAAAGAAAAGCAACAAAAATACAGATCAAAACATGACTAATTTTGCAGGTGAGATCAACAACCACAAGAGGTTTATGGAATCCTCTCACTCAAATAAACAAGACAATAACCAAGGAAGACACTAATAAACAACAAATATAAAACAAAAGAAATGGAAATGTGAGTGTATGTTGTAAGTGCTTTCTAAATATGTACAGATGTCAAAGTGATAGTTTTTTGTAATATAAATGTACATATGTGTACATGTACACAACTTTGAGCGCACCTCAGGTGAAGTAAAATACAAAACTAACTAACTTAACTGTGAAAACAATAAAATGACAAATCATGCTAGAAGTAAAGAAAACAAAATTGTCTGAATTTGTCCTTGCTGTCATTTGGAGCTAAATGTAATCTGTAAACAGAACAAAGGATTCAGTAACATGAAGATACCAACATCAACAGTTAGAGTGGAGTTTGAGTCCTTCGTAGGCTCCACACATAAACCTTTTCTGCATATACCCTGTTCTTTATGGCCCAGCAGGTGTGATGTTCCACCCTGATATTAAACACCACACTGGAAAGCCTGGTGACGAGAATCACTAGGAGACAGTAACCACTTTTACACAGAGATCCTGGAAAAAAGGTAAAATGGTGATCGCACCTTTTTGCCACCACTGACAGATTTACATGGGCAAGCCAAAGGAATAACAGAGATGAGAGAGTCTGGACGTTTACACAGCAGACCTGTGTTCTGGAATCAAAGGGGCAGTGACACAATGCAGCGTACAGTGTGATGTATAACTTGCTTAGCTTCTTAGCTAACCTCTCCAGAGTCCACCCGTCTCTCACCGTTCCACAAATTTTAGTATGAATAGAGTCCTCCGCCCAAAGTAACTACAGCTCATGGATCATATGTTTGTTTACTGTACACAACCCATGCTCACTTTTAAATCCCCGCAGTGTGGGGGTTGCACATGCAAACGTCATCAAAACATCACACCTTGGTTGCAGAATGAGAGGTGTTCTTTTAACATAGCGTTCCCTAATCATGATTCCACCTTTATCACAGCTCTGTTACTACCTCCAGAGGTGTTACTACCTCCATATCTGGCACACAGCTGTGCCAGATATGGGACCAAATGATCCCACCATTTCATTTATATAGACATCATTCCAGAATAAATGTGAAATATTCCCGGAACAGAAGTGCTGGGTAAAAGGGGCTGGAGTCTATATCCCTTAGTCCTGCTTTTGTGCTGATTTGACCAGAAACTGCTGTCCAAAGTCTAGCCAAAGCTGTAGCTGTGTTGAAGTCCAGTTCACCCACAACCCCCTCGACAGCAATTTCCTTCCCCACATCAGTCACGGTCGAACAGCAACCAGCAGGGCAAAAAGAAGATGGGGTACTGTAGTAGCTGCTGAATACTTGTAAATTTAATTACTTTGTTCTACAATGCATTAGTGTGAGATCGACAGGAAGACAGGACGTCAAGGGTGGTGGTGGTGGTGGTAATCGATTAATGGCTGAAAGAAAAAAGTGGGCTTTATACCCACATAGACTCAAATAAAACATCCAACACTGAGAGCATTAAGACTATTTGAGACCAACTACAGAATATCTGACACCATTACTGTTTCTGTTTTCAACATTTCATATCTAAAAACCAAGATGGCTGCCAGCACTGTTCTTTGTTTGTCTGCTTGTCAGTGTGCTCTGTGAATTTGCATCTGTTTTAGTGTCTTTTAAGTGATTTTTATCATTTTCTTTAAGTTAAACAGTTGACCAGGGAAGGCTTACTTCCAGTTTCTTCCATAAGGAGCCTTCCTGACTGCATTCATGGATTTTAAAATTTACTAGCCCTCCACTGGCTATAGCCTGGACCCCAGCAAGCCTCAGCTTGGCCCTCCACCAGCTACAGCCTGGACCCCAGCAAGCCTCAGCTTGGCCCTCATCCAACCTCAACTTGGCCTCCACCAGTTGCAGCCTGGACCTCATCTAGCCTCAGCTCGGCCCTCCACCAGCTACAGCCTGGACCCCAGCAAGCCTCAGCTCGGCCCTCCACCAGCTACAGCCTGGACCTCATCTAGCCTCAGCTCGGCCCTCCACCAGCTACAGCCTGGACCCCAGCAAGCCTCAGCTCGGCCCTCCACCAGCTACAGCCTGGACCTCATCTAGCCTCAGCTTGGCCTTCAACCAGCTACAGCCTGGACCCCAGCAAGCCTTAGCTCGGCCCTCCACCAGCTACAGCCTGGACCTCATCCAACCTCAGCTTGGCCTCTACCAGCTACAGACTGGACCTCAGCTAGTCTCAGCTTGGCCTTCAACCAGCTACAGCCTGGACCTCAGCTAGCTTCAGCTTGGCCTTCTACCAGCTACAGACTGGACCCCAGCTAGCCTCAGCTTGGCCCTCCACCAGTTGCAGCCTGGACCTAAGCTAGCCTCAGCTTGG
>JAPQRP010050264.1:0-10843 GCA_037367295.1 Apogon hyalosoma
ACCTCTGGGTAAGTCAGAGAAAAACTTAAATATTAATCAGATCATAACTTCTGACTTTTTCTATATAAAACCAAGATCACCAACTTTTTATAACTTTCGTAACTTAAACTGAGTGCTGCAGATATCCCCTGGGAGCTGGAGTGGATATTGTAACACGTCCATGTACAGCAGTGAAACGACTCAAATATAGATAAATGTGAAATGTTTTGCAGATACTTATTTCTGTCAGCACGCAAGCTTTAAAACACTGCAAAACACGCTTCTTCAAATTAAAAACACTGTTCATGTAACATTACATTCGCAGTGGGGTTTTTTTTTAGACACATCCATGCATCACTATAGGATGATTGTCGATCAGTCTCATTGTATTTAAAACACAATATGTCAGGAAGAGATTGATTTATTGATTTATTGATTGATTGATTGATTGATTCTGAACATGCAATGAAATTTAACATATATGTGAACAAATAAAACATAAATCATAATATAAAAATCAATAATCAAGACAATATTAGAAAGAAGAACAGCACAATAGTTTCATTTACATGCCCCAAAAGGGGAAAAAGAAGTGCAATTTATTTAATCCCGCCCCTTCACCATAAAATATTACTAATATATATTTATCTCCCTCTTCCTTTTACATTACTATTTTATATTTATTCACACACACACACACACACACACACACACATCCGTATACACATACATACATTTATACAGATACACACATCATACAAGTAAACATACACATACTCACATAATCTTTTACCTTTGCATTTCTTAATTGTGCTTGCAGAATATAAATAAATAATAAATAACTCAAAAAATAAATATATACATAAACAACAGTGAACATATGGTGACAATTAATAACCCTCATCCCTATATCTTGTGAAAAACATTTTCTTATAAGTGTAAACAGAAAGTCAATATTTACTTTCCGGTAAAGAAATATCTGGATGAATACTTAACAAAAGCTGTGAATTCAGTCAGATGTGTTCACTATCCTTGCATTAGAAACGGTTAATGCAGTTTTCTCTATTAACATTTATAGCCAAAGAGGTGTTTTGTCACAATGACCTTGACCTTTAATCTTTAGCAAATGAAGTTTTAGTTCACTTTTGAGTTTTCCTAATTTGAAGAAAATTTCTCAAGTCTTATTCATGAGAACAGATAAAGACACAGTTGCAGTGACCTTTGACCTTTGGACAAAGACATTCAAGTGAATGTCTGTAGTAAATTTTACAACATTCTTTCAGTCTGTTCCTTATATATGTGTTTTAACCTTGTAAAGCCTGAACCATTAAATCACTGACAGAACATTCCAGTTACTCTGTGGCAAAACATTACCTGGAACTCCACAGCAGCAACCCAACAACACAACAAGCTATCAGCAATGATCACATTCCATCCTCCATAAGAAAGGGAGACGGACAAAAGAAACCGAATCAACGGGAGGCTTTCTGGATTTTTAAACTCCAAGCCCCTGACCTAAATGAAGAGTTGGATTTGTCTGTTTTCCTATTAAGAACAGTTTATTTCTTGTTTTTAAAGATTGTTTTTACCCTAAATTAACTGGAATTTGTGATTTGTCAATGTTCTTTATGTATCCATGTATATATTAGTAAATATTTCTATAGGTGAGTTTTTTGTATGTTTTTTTTTTTTTTGCATGGCCTTTTGACCTGTAGTGATGCCATCTGCTGGCCATCTTTCATGTGGACACCCTCTGCCCAGTTGCCAGGTTCCTACTGGTCAGGACCTGCTATAAAGGAACCTACAGTTTTCCAGGAAGTCCAGTTTGACTTCCTGATGAAGGCTTGAAGCCGAAACGCGTAGATGTTTTTTAAGGTCTATATATGACCATGCCATTGAAATAAAGACATTTTAATGCTCAAAGAGAAGAGTTTTCTTCCAGTTTGTCATCTACTTTATGAACCCTTTTTTCCAAAGAGCACCTCAAAGAAACAGTTTTTTGGTCCTAGAAGCATTCCTTCCCACGAATTCTAGAAAATTCTAGGTCTTTGAAACTGGAGAACTTTATTGGTCCTTCTGAACAACCAAAAAAAAAAAAGTTTTTTCAAATGTCATTTTCCATGTATGAGTTTAAATTTTGTATCGTATTTGATACATTGGGTCTCAGTGCTCAAATATTATTATTTTTGAACAAACAAAAACATAATTTAACACAAACATGTCTAACAGATTGGTAATTCCTTTTCAAAATTGTCAAAGTTCTTCCTCCTTCCTCATTAGTGACAGTCTTGTAGTGTCACTGGAAAGGCCTCTGGTGAACAAATTCATCCCCCTGGTGGATTATCCGTGTATTGCATGTATCTAATTGTATATATCAGGTTTTTCAAGAAGAAAAATATCACTCTGGTCATGTAGAAGGCTTCAAAACTCATGTATCAAGTATACCTTTAGCTTTATAGGGTGAACAGTCGCCAGCCAACACCCCTTCATAGACAGATGACCACGGACAAAGAACTGATGTTATTGATACCCACATTTTATTAGGATCACTTTTCTGTTTAGGAAAACAACCTGTTCCCATGTTGTAAAATGAAGCCATAGTTTCTAACAGCTCACAGTAAATGCATGAGTTTAATGTCAACATTTTCACCAAGGACAGATCATTCACAACTGGTTCTCATTACCTATTCTTAAGCTCATACAATGTAATTCAGATATAAAATAACAGCATGAACCCACAGTAAATATTTGATTGGCCTCATATCAACATCTCACCTTGCTGACAATTTTTTATTTTAGATTTTATTATTTAACCCATAAAGACCCAGTGCTATTTTGTGGCAGTTCCCAAATGATTTTGTCTATTTAACCTTTCTTAAGTGATTTATCACCATTTTTTTTAAATCATATTATCCACTGTATTTTTCTTTTTCAGTAAAAATCATGTATTTTCCTATATTGAATTCACTGATCATGGGATGATCATAAAAACTCAGATTAAAGTTGACAGTTCTTATACCATAAACTGAGAAAACTGAAGAAAAAGTTACTTTTTCCAACAAATACATCAATAACTGAACATAAACAAAATGTTTCCATCCACTGTCATTGATCCAACTCCATGGGTTTTACTGGTGAATCAATGTTGTAGAAGATGACTACGGCCTCTGAACATCCAAATGGGTCATATCTGATGACCATGAAAAGGCAAACTGCATTTAACACCAGTTATTTACATGTATTAGTGGATCAACAGGTATTAAACAGTTTACATCAGTAGATGTTTTGATTGCCTGTGGATGTTTGGGTCTTTATGGATTAAATACATTCTGCATTCACAAAATGAAGTACCGTTAAATGAAAATAAAACTCAATATATACTGTGAAGGAACATAGGAGTGGAGTCCCCAATCACAGGGGTCTGAAGGGTTTGATATAATTATGCAAGTCATTTATTATGACAGAACCCAAAACATCTGAAAGCTATGGGGGATTTTGGTATCATACTGGTGTGTCCAAAAATAATGGGTATAGGCAACTTTTGCTTTAATGCGAGAAAAAAAAAAGTCAAATTATATTATGAAAATGTTTATATCTATAAACTGCCCTTTAACAAATGTGAATGAAATGAACAACTTGAAATTTCTTGAAAAAATTAGAGCAATTTTAACCATATTATGAGTCAGCTTATCTTTTATACATGTCCATTACAACTTACAGATCGCAGTGAATCTTCAAAGGGATGAAAATTTAGTAACAGGTAAAATATTTAAAATTAAAATTACTTCTCTTAAGACATTTCAGATTGTTCATATTTGTTGAAGTAATCCACATTTTTTTTGTTAAATTACAGTTTGTAAATGTAAATGTTCATGTCATTTTACTTTTTTTTTTTTACACCAAAACAAAGAGAAGATTTTGGAGTTGTACCTATAAATAATGATTTATAGGTTACTGTGATTGTATTTTACTGGTCCAACCCACTTGACTGTCAAATGCAGCTGTATGTGGCCCTGAACTAAAATGATCCTGACACCCTTGATTGTTAATATCTTCAGTTTAATCTTTACATTTCATATATTCATCCCACAGGCCTGCTCAGACCACATGGCCCATGGGCTGTATCATTAACACCTCTTGGTTTGGGTGAAATGGGAGTGACAAAGGTGAGATGATGACACAAAAATCTGTGTTTTTATCTCTTGCAGTGTTTCATAACTAATGAATTGCATGTGGAATACTCACAGTATCTCAACCTGGACTTATACAATAGATGCCACTGTCACTATGACCAGTAAAAGTAGGCTATGTTCAGACTGCAGGCAAATGTGTCCCAAATCCAATTTTTTGCCCATTTATGACCTTTATCTGATCTGTTAAAGACAGTTTGAACAGCACAAATCCGATTTTTTCAAATCCGACTCAGGCCACTTTCATGTGTGGTCCTAAATCCGATACGTAGCCGATATTTTGCAATGCGGCTTCAGTTTGAATGGCCAGGTCACATTTATCCAACCTTCACTGAAATGCAACAATAGTTACAATTCTGCATCACAGGAGAAGAAGCGGTGGGAAAAACATAGTTCTGTAAACACAGTGTGTGCCTGCATGGTCACGTATTACACCATGACCTCTTTTGCACATGCAGATCACTTCAGGGTCGCATTCAGTTCATACTCAAAACTGATAGAAGTCGTATTTAACCCATAAAGACCCAAATACCCACTGGCAACCAAAATAATTTACTTATATAAAAAGTTACATAGCTGTTAATCCACTAATCCTATCACTACATGTGAATAATTGGTGTAAAATACAGTTTGTCATCTTTTCATTGTCATCAGATATGACCCATTTGGACATTCAGAGGCTCTGTAGTTACTGTAGAAACACCGTCATCTTCTACAACATTGATTCACCAGTAAAACCCATGGAGTTTAATCAATGACAGAGGATGGACACACTTGTTTTTATGCTCAGTTAATGATATATTTTACTGAAAAAGCCACTTTTTCCTCCAATTTCTCTGTTTTTGATAAAATAACCCTCAACTTTAATCTGAGCTTTTATTGGACACCAATCATAATCAGTAAATTAAATGTAGAAAAAGACCTGATTTTCACTTAATGCAAAATACTGAAAATATTATCAGAATAAATGGTGATAAATTACTTGAAGGTGGGGTGCTTGATGTTTTTGTGGAGCATTTTTTACTATATTGCTTAAAATCTCTTTCACACCTGGATTACAACCAATTAATTAAATGCTCTAACACAAAAATGTAAAAAAAAATGTAGTCAGCTGTGGAACGGACAGTACTGAAAAAACACCATCCAATCATTTTAAGCGCCCACTCGAAATGATTGAACGGTGATATGTCTATCAAACTCAACTGCCATTTGTCCCTCCCCCCTCCCCCCTCTGCACGTACCCCTCCTGCATGAATGGTGCGTTCTCAGAGGCTTGGAGCACTGGTACAGGAAAGGAAGCTAGAGCTAGGCTAGCGATATTAGCAATATAAGGACGTAAAGTTCACCGGAAAACTGTTTTGTCACTAATATAAATCACTAGGAAATCTAACATTCACCGGATAGGTCTGAACTGGGGCTGTTCTGTAAGAGCGGAGGTGTTGGAGGAGACTGAAGGAGGTATGCATGGATTGGAGCCGGAGCCTGAGCCGGATGAATTGATGCTGTGCAGCACTCGTGAACCCTCTGGAACAAGCATTGTACATGCATGCATTCTGGAGGCGTGGCTTCAGGGGGGATGTCTGAAGAAAGGGGTTTGGACTTTTGAATTGAATTGTGTATTTTCAAAATGTAGCTTGCTCGAACCGTTTTCCTAAGATCTCATACCCCACCTTTAAAGGGTTGTAATTCCTTAATTGTTAACCCATAAAGACCCAAACAGCCACTGGCAACTCAAATCATCCTCTGATCTAAACTGTTGAATACCTGTTGATCCACTTATCCTATCAGTCCATGTAAATAATTGGTGCAAAATGCAGTTTGACATCTTTTCATGGTCATCAGATATGACCCATTTGGACGTTCAGAGGCTCCGTAGTGAATATGGAAACACCGTCAGCTTCTACAACATCGATTCACCAGTAAAACCCCTGTACTTCGATAAATAACAGTTGTTGGAGACGCTAATTTTTACATTCAGTTAATGGTAGATTTTACTGGAAAGGTCACTTTTTCTTAAGTTTTCTCTGTTTTTGATATAATAACCCTCAAATGTAATATCAAAATGATGACTAAAGTACATGATCAGTAAATTAAATATAGGAAAATATCTGGTTTTCACTGGAAAAAGTGCAAAATACCGGTATTTGTATACTGATTCATGTTTGTCACATTGCACTTTGAATGTGGACTGATGTCTGTGGTAAGCTGCAAATGAATTGCTCATATGGAATAAATACTTTTCTGATTTTGGAAATACAGAAGATAATATTATAATAAATGGTGTAAATCACTGAAGAAAGGTAAAATAGAAAAAAAAAATCCTTTAAGAACTGCCACAAAAGTAGCACTGGGTCTTTCTGGGTTAATATTATATTTTTGTTAAACCCCTTAGATTAAAGATGATCTTTTGTTTCATTTCAGATACACTACAGTGGTGTACAATTACAAAATTTGCATCACTGTCCAAATACTAATGGACCTGCCTGTATATAGCCATCAAGTGTCTGACAAAAACCTAGTAGAAAAGTGTTATGCTATTAAGGTCAGTTGTGTGCAAAAACCTTGAATACACAGAAAAACTTAAACAGAGAAATTAAATTTTTAACAGACATTTACGTAACAGGCTCCATATGTATGAAGTGTGTGCCAACGCAGTTATGCATATGTATGTATGCAGTTACTATAGGTCAAATAGGAAACACAATTGCCCAGGGGGATTAGTGAAGCCTTACTGATGATAACTGCATTGGCCCCACACTGTGACATAACCCATATCGTATGGAAAATGAAAAGCAACACAACAGCTCTAGAGCACTTCCTTTGAAAAGGGTCTTATATAACGAAAATCCTTTATGAAAAAACAGGCATTTTCTGCATTTTTCACATGTGATCACATCTAACCAAATATGAAACATAGTATGGAACATTGTCAGAGTGTAATGAGTGAAGCCCATCTAAGTCATGTAAGGTCTAGTCTATATGTAATCCCAAGGGATCACGTGTTGTGTGTCATCACATGTAAGATGGTTTTGATGTACTGTCTTAACACACCGGAATTTGTTCCAAAACCACATATTCCCAAGATGCATCACATGTGATCATATGTGTTTTTGCACATGTCAAAACCATATGTGTTTAGTAATGTGTCAAAGGATGATTTTGAAATGGGACTCGGCCTGAGCTTCCAGTAAACAAGAACAAGTATGAAGCTACAATTTATTGTGATTTGTTGGTATTTTACTGGTTTAAGAACAAGAGCTGTTCTATTCAACATGCTTCTTCTAGAGCTCTGACTTAAGTGTTGCCTGCTGGGTTCAGGAATATTACATTCAGTAATTTCATTTACAGTATTAGATGGTACACACCATGATGCAGACCAATATGCACTTTAACAAAACTCCATTAACCCATAAAGACCCAGTGCTACTTTTGTGGCAGTTCCCAAATGAATCTCTCTCTATTTTTAACCTTTCATAAGTGATTCATCACCATTTATTATAATATTATGTTCTGTATTTTGCATGTTTCAGTGAAAATCAGGCATCTTTCTGTATTTTATTCACTGATGATGTAGATGTTCATATAAGCTCAGATTAAAGTTGAGGGTTATTATACCAAAAATAGAGAAAACTGCAGAAACAGAGATGTTTCTGTAAAATCTATCATTAACTGAACGTAAACCCAGTGTGTCCATCCACTGTCATTGATCCAACTCCATGGGTTTTACTGGTGAATCAATGTTGGAGAACATGACGGTGTTTCCACGGTAACTATGGAGCCTCTGAACGTCCAAATGGGTCATATCTGATGACATGAAAAGATGAAGAACTGCATTTAACACCATCTATTTCCATGAATGGATTCATTTGACCTTTTAAGGTCAGTCAAGGTCAAAGGTCATGGCACCACATGAAAGCCCATATGTGACTGCATCTATTGCCAATAGTAATTACAGATATACCTTCAACTGTTTTGAAGTTTTAGCACTTGGAAGTCCAGCGAAGGGTCTCAGTTGTCGTCTGTAAAGAATTTTTCAAGAATCTTCTTCTCAGAAAGCATCAGTCAGAATGACTTTATATCTATTGTGGAACATCTTTGGGGTAAGGTCTACCAGGTTTGTTCATAGAATTGGCAAATATAAAATTTTGATTTTTTTTTTTTTTAATTTGAAAAAAATCGCCGTTGGTTTATAATGGGACACATTTCAAAGTGCTATAACTTCAAAACAGTTGAAAATATTGACGGAATTACTAGTCAATATGGGTTTTCATTTGGTACCATGACTGTTGACCTTGAGTGACCTTGAAAGGTCACATGAATGTCAATTAATGTCTTTTAATACGCCATTGGACTACCAGGCCCTTGGTCCTTTTTTTCATTTTGTCCCACCTTTCTCTTATTTTGGGATATACCGTATATATTTAAAATAAATTCTTTCGAATGTATACTTTAAAAGCTAAAAAAAAAAACAAAGCAAACGTCATCGATATAAGAAAACTAAAAACTCTGTAGCTGAGACACACAACAAAGACGCCTGAAGCTGAAATAGGAGCAGTTCTCCTCTGCAGTTCAATAACCCTTGGACAGTTTGCAATAAAAGAGACTCAAAGATGAATCAAAACCCAGTTCCCTTTGGTAAAGGTTGTTCACATAAAAAAAAAAAAAAAAAAAAAAAATTGTAATAGGAAAAGGTGGCTATCTATGATCTGTATTAAAGTATGACAGACAAAGGTGACACTTGATAAAGAGAAAGTAGAGAAACTATCATCCAACTTAAGCCACCGAATAGAAAAACACACAGAAGACTATCCCATGTAGTGTTAGGTTTAACTGGGAAAACCATGATGTTTTGAACACTGTACTATTATTACAGCTGCAGGAGTCAAATTCTGCGGAAAAACACCTTGTGTCCTCTCAAACCACTTTTATTACATTATGCAAAAAGGTAATTCTGAAATTTGTACCCAATAATGCTAAAAAAAAAAACCTATCAAGCACTGAAGGTTCCAGCAGCAGTCATGTAGAATAAATGGACCCCAGATCAGTCAGCATGCAACAGATGATACAGTGACTAATAATCACATCTCAGTGTTTACCCAAATGCACTGAGCAGCAATAAGAGAAGACACAAGAGCTTCCATATGAAGGTCAGATTCATCCATATGAATAAAATATGCAACATTAACCTTTTGTGCTCCTATCATCACAGACATTCACCTGCCATAATATACTCTAATATTTAGTGTCTTAATGCAAGACTGTCAAGAACTGGGAAAAAAAAAAAAGCTCCTTTTAGTGTATTTTGTCAAGTGGGTAACAAAATCAAAATGTCAAACTGGAAACTCTGAGTTTCATTGACCAGAGGAACAATGTGACTTCTTATATAAATGTGAAGTTTTGGGAGGAAGAAATGTAATGTACAACATATAACTAACAAAAGGAAAAGATTACATATTATCATTATGTATATATGAGCTCCAAAACCTCAACAGATTAATATTAAGTCTATATTATTTAAAGAAGAGTGTGTTCTAATTGTGGAATGACAGGTTTTCTCTAACACAAATAAAAAAAAACCCAAAAAAAAAAGGTAAGTATACACAGAAACAGACCTTTCCCAGCTGCTGGTGAACGCTCAGGTTGTACATCATCACGATCCCATCAACTATCTCGAGCAGGGATTTATCTGCGATTGGCTGATCTGGCTCTTCCAGCGGTCGCCCTAGCAACAGGCCGTCATTACCATGGCTTCCTTCAACTATAAAGTTGTAGAGAAATAAACAAAGAAAAGAGAAAGTTGGCCAAACAAAATTACAGGTGTAGAGCACTCTGGCCTTTCACCGCCACTTTACAGCTGCAAGAGCAGTGGTAGGTGGTTTCCATCCCATTGCGTGGGATTACATTTCCTGGATAATATTCTGTTTTGCAGGACTTTTTTTTTCCAGCTCTGGGCTTGTTAGAGTGACATACACATATAGTCTGAATAACTGAAATTAATCATATGTTTATTGCAGATCCTGAAGAAAAGAGCTTTTATTATATTTTGCTAATGAAGGCAACATATAAGGTGCTTATACTGCAACGAGAGTTAGAATAATGGCAATAATATCAAATCAGTGCAGAACAAGAAGGCAAATGGGAGGCTGAATATTTAGACACACTTGAGCTTTAACAAACAGAGAACCACCTCATTCAGAGTCTAGTGACTCAGGGCTTTATTGTCTTTTAATAGTCTTATGTCCTGTCCGTACCAACAGGAACATTTTTCTTAACATATATTTTCAGATAAATTCTGTCCACATAAGCTTTGTTTAACAAGTGGAAACCAGTACAAAACAGTCACATGAACCATTGTTTATGTTGGACTTGAAAGTGGACACCGTGGATAATACTGGATGTAGCACACAGAGGCTTTAATCTGTCCTGAAGGCAAGCAGCAGAAATGAGTTTTCACATTAAGTCGGTGTTTTTCAACCTTGGGGTCGCCTGAAATTCAAATGGGGTCGACTAAAATTAGTAACTGATGAAAAAAAAGGTTTAAAAATTATAATAAAAATATATGGTGAGTTCAGAAAGACAATCATAATACATAAAAGGCATGACAAACTGTGAACCTGAAACTGAAGCACTGTGGTACTGTTTATCTGTCAAATGTTCACACTGAAGCACTGTGG
>JAPQRP010050265.1:0-10839 GCA_037367295.1 Apogon hyalosoma
GGGTGCTACCTGGCAGTCTGTGGGTGGGTGGGGGGGCAGTACGGACACCTGTTCCTAATGTCATGGAGACACTGAAACAGTGGTCTGACAGAGAAAGGGTTGTTCTTTTTTAGAGGCATATAAATTTGACTATCATCTATATAAAAATTAAATGAAATACCATGTTTCCTGAGTATGGAACCAAGTGGGAGTAGGTATAGGGAAAAGAGTAGAGGACCTAAAACTGAACCTTGTGGGACCCCATATAAGAAGGGGGCAGAAGAGGACACAGCATCACCAAGGTTGACACAAAATGTCCTGTCAGCAAGGTAAGACCTAAACCATTGTAGAGCTGTGCCTCTGATACCCACTCAATGGTCCAGATGATCTATCAGGATTTCATGATCCACTGTATCAAAAGCTGCAGATAAATCAAGAAGTAAAGGAACAACACATTCAGTCAGTAGCTAATAAAATATAATTAAAAACTGTCAGAAGAGCTGATTCTGTACTATGTAGAGTTTTAAAACCAGACTGAAAAGTCTTTAGAATACTGTGCTCCCTCAGAAAAGCCAGTAGTTGAGTATAAACTATCTTTTCCAGAACTTTTGAGAGATTTGGAAATCGGCCTTTAACTTGAACACAGTGAGGGATCTAGATCCAGTTTTTAACCAGTGGTTGAACTACAGCATGTTTGAAGTTTCCTGGGACCTTACCAGAGGCTAACCTGTTGTTGATGACAATTGGAAAGACCTCCTTAAGAAAGCAGAGTGGAGATCAAAGACAGTGGAGCAGGTGACAGGGACTGAAGGATCACAACCAGGCGGTGAGATTTGAGCCCTGGTGAGAGTGACTTTGTAACTAAAATAATGAAAAAAGTTTTCACATACAGCAGGAGAGGCTTCCATAAAGGACAGGGCTTTGAGAACAGAGTTAATAGTCCCAGATAAAATACGGGGCTTGTGGCAGTTTAACAGAATAATATCTGACAGGTGTTTTCTCTTTGCATCTTTCACAGTTATTTGATAATGACGCCAGCAGTCCATCATTTGAAAAGATATCTGGAGTTTATCTTTTTTCCACTTGCGATCTGCCCTTCTGCATTCATGTCTGACAGCACAGGTGGCGTCATTCAGCCAGGGTTCAGATTTAGTTCTAATCAACCTGGTGTTAAATGGTGCCACAGAGTCTAAAACAGTTTGGCAGGTGTGAAACCAAGAGTTTAGCTCCTCTGTGTCTTTAGACTCAGGAATGATATAACTGATATCAAACATAGCTGCAAACCATGCAGTAGTGGAAGGGTTAAAAGTGCAGCAGTGCCAAGCAGCAGTGCGAGGTTTAACTGTATTACAGGCCAAAGCAACCTTAAACAAAACAAGCATGTGGTAAGAGAACACAGTGACCCCGTTCCTGACTGGGGCCACTCACAAACTGTGTAAGGTTACAAAAGTCCACAAGATGTAAAAAAGTCTTATGCCAGTGGCTTATCAGGACAACATACATGAATGTTAAAGTCTCCAACAACTAAAACTCAGTCATATTTAAGCATGATGTCAGCCAGGAAATCAGAAAAGTCACGGATAAAGTTCTTATTATACTTCAGTGGTTGGTAAATCACAGCCCACAGCAGCGGAGGACAGTGACCCAGCTCAAATAAACTCAATTCAATAGAGAGAGGTGCCAGTAATGTGAGCTGTTTACATTTAAAAGATGTTTTAAAAACAGTCAGTATTCCTCCCCCTCAGCTTGATGTCCTTGGAGAGTTAAAACACAGTATGTGCAGTCACAGGGCAACAGTTCAGAAATAGCACTGGACTCACCAACATTCATCTACAATTCAGTCACACAGAGGAAATCCAATGCCCAGGAGATGAAGAAGTCCTTTAGGGTAAAGGTTTTATTTACTACTGACCTGGTGTTCACCAGGCTTATCTTGATGGGAGCCAAGGCATTAGCTACACAAGGAGCCCAGTCTAGTGGCCACAAGTTCTTCAGATTTGCCTGGCGCCAGCACAGATGTGGATGAGATATGTGTGGATGCAGAGTCACTTGATCTGAGCTGACCACTGGTACCAGCCAGGAATTAGGAATCAGTAATGCCATCCGGAACAGCGGTGGATCCACAGTTGATTGGGGTAGAACGGGCAACAAACACCTGCTGCAGAAACAATTTACTCTGGTGGAGAGGGAGTGGGATGACCAGTTGTGATGATGATGTCAATTTGTAATGTGAATAGGTATAGGCTGACTAGTGGCGATATCATTCCACAGAGGGAAGCTGGTGTGAGTGAGGGATGTCTATCTTTAGTGAGGCCCTGGGGGAGAAGGAGAGAGCAGTTGGGGTGGTGTTAATTAGCACTACAGGCTGTACAGGATGTGGTGGTATTTGATGTGGCCAGCAGGGGGAGCTGGTGGGGGGAACAGTGCTGTGAGCTGTGGCATTGCTGCAGAAGAAGAGGGAGAGTATAGTCACACAGGTGTAGATGTTGTTGTGGTCAGGACAATGTGGTGGATGTTGTGTACTAAGACTCTACTGCCCAATCTAGAGGGGTGGACACCATCGGGCTTGTAGAAAGAGAAGCGGTTCCAGAACAAATAAAAATAATTGTCAATAAAACTGAAACCAGTCAGAGCATAGGTGCACTGGAGCCAGGTGTTCAGGCTGAGGAGCCTGCTGAAATGCCCCATACCACAGGCAAAGGAGGGGAGGGGCCCCAGGATAAAAACAGAGTTCCCACATCCTTTCAGTCCATCAAAAAAAATTTTTTTTTAATTAACCTTTGTTATCTTGAACTGGGAGTAGGTAAGCTGGTGGTTTGACAGATGCCACACGTGTACAGTAGGAAGATGCTCGGTAATCGGTGGCCTGTATGGTTGTTTCCTTAGCCTAACATCAATGCCCCACCGGCATCCTTGCTTCTGCTTCCTCTCCCTCTGCTGCCCCCATTGCTTGCTGGGAAGGCTGTCCAAACATGGAGATCCTGGTGGTCTTGCTATGATTTCTGGAATATTGTATGAGCACAGATATTCACTGTTCACAGATTAATTGTACCTGTGACCAAGGTCAATTAAGTCCTGATGGCTATAGGCTAAAGTTGCCTCTCAAAAGTCTGGTTGATTTGAGCCTGCTGCTGCCTTAACATTTCCTTAAGCTCTGCCAATTCTGTCCCTACTGGATATCTGTGGGTGGTAGCTGGTTTTGCATGCTACATAATATAAGCTGTGGAAATAGAATAACTTTGGGGTCTTCCACAATCTCCCCCTGACCTTCCTTCCCACTCCCACCCAATAGCTTTGTCCCTAATATCATGATGGGTATAGTTTGGATGTTCATGGGCTATTTTCTTCAGCTCTCTACTTAGATTCAGGGGCACCTCCAGAAATTTGTCACAGGGGTGGCCAGATGGGGCCACTTAAAATCTTGGGGTGGCACACCAAGACTAAAAGCTCTAATATCAGGATGTTATTACACTGTTGTAATATAAGGCCAGTAGAAAACTATCACAAAACCTTATGGAAATGCCTACTGATATAATTTGGTTTATTTTGTTACATTTAAAGTTACTAATGATCTAATGTGCATAGATAGTACAGTTAACATTTTGAGTTCCACAACAATCCTGTTTTATTGTGTAATGTATACATTAGGCAAAAGGTGTACATTTATTGTAATCAAAACAATTACTGGGAAAAAACAGGTACTGGCAGATACAAATAGAAGCAAGTACAGAGGAGGCACCCCTGTGACATTAAAATAATAATAGTGGTAGTAATGAGAATACTTAGCCCATCTCCATAGTAATTTTTAATTATAGTTGCAATAATAGCCTATAGGCATTTATATTCAGCCTAATAAAACTCAACTACCAGTAAACATGAGTCAAAAAGCTTTAAGTGATTATGTCATGATTTATAATTTAATGGAAACATGCTATAAACATACATTTCTCCAGACGATGTTACTATCTAGGCTAGCCATCAAT
Organism: Apogon hyalosoma; assembly: GCA_037367295.1. Taxonomy (NCBI): domain Eukaryota; kingdom Metazoa; phylum Chordata; class Actinopteri; order Kurtiformes; family Apogonidae; genus Apogon; species Apogon hyalosoma. Next base: position 3,963 of record JAPQRP010050265.1, read on the forward strand.
TTTATTATTAGAGCCACAGAGCCATAACTTCACCTGTTGGTCCAGGAGCAGCTCGAACACCTACTTTTGCCGAGTCCTGCCTCATTTCTGGGACCATTGTTGGTGCTGACTGTCCCTGGTCTGCTGCTGCCCGATGTTCTTCATTCAGATCCTTTATTGTCAGCATACAGTATATTTACCACACACTGAAATTCAACCTCTGCTTTTAACTCATCTCTAGAACATGCAGGAACCCACCAAAAACTGCAAAGTAAGAGCAGCAGACTTACCATAGCAGGGGAACAAATGGGAGAGGTGCAACTTTTTCAAACTTTTTGTAGCAACTTTTTCTGCCAGTCCATGGAATTGAACCAGCGACCCTTCAGTCACAAGCCAACTCGCCAGTTGACTCTACTGCCCCCATCACTGTGCTCTGCTCTACTACGTGGAACCGGCTTGTCTCAGCTCAGGTACCAGGTACCATTCCTGGAGACCGTTTCCATTACAGGATACTACCGACTTTAGAGTGCCTGGACGTCATAATGGTTCAGCTCGTTACTTTTGTGTCATCTGCTCAGAGTTGCTGATAAACTTGCTCATTGCGTGTTGTCTCATCAAGCTCATGCTGAGTTTTTATGCTGACCACCAAAGACTGAATCTCCTTGACCGACCACGGTGTAGTTTTGCAGGCTGTCATCATGTGGATTAACCTACCGATATATTTACTGTCAACTTCCGCATCTGTTTTTTGTAAAACAGCAGGTCACAGAGATAACTCTCTGACCAATCAGTGGTCTGCTGTGTTTACATGTCATGTTTTAGTATCTGTTCCCCAGTTTTGGAACCTCGGTGGAGGTGATACCGAAAAACTAGTACCGGGTATCAAATTCCAGGTCCTTTTTCATAATGGAAACGCAAAATGGTACTCCCGGGTTCAGCTCGATTGCCTGCTCCAGTTCCGGGTTCAGTTCAACCACTGGCCTCAACTTCATTCCAGCCCCTGGCTTCAACCCTGGGTTTCGCCCAAGTGCCGACTCCAACCCTGGGGTTATTCCAGCCACCAATTCTGTTCCTGTGCCCAGTTAAGGGGAGTCCAGTTTGGTCACCTCCAGCAATGGGGAGTCCATCCCAGCCATGGCCGCCAACCCCAGTTCAGAAGGGTCCATCCCGGTGGTCACCAGCCCCAGTTCAGAGGGGTCCATCTTTGCTGCCGCCACCACCAGAGGGGTACATCCCGGCCACCACCCCCATTTCAGCGGGGTTCATCCCAGCCGCTGCTGACCCCATTTCAGAGGGGCCCAGTCTGCCAAACCCCAGTCCAGAGGGGCTCAGTCCACCCTACCCCAGTCCAGAGGGGCTCAGTCTGCCTGACCCCAGTCTAGAGGGACCCAGTCTGCCCGATCCCAGTCCAGAGGGGCTCAGTCCAGAGGGGTCCAGTCCACCCAACCCCAGTCCTGAGGGGTCTAGTTTAGAGGGGTCCAGTCTGCCTGAACCCAGTTCAGAGGGTTTCTGTCTGGCCATTGTCTGATATGACCACTCAGAGGGCCTTGGCCCAGAGTCTGGGCCCGTTCCAGGGGATCCCAGCCCAGAGCCCGTTCCAGGGGATCCCAGTCTAGAGCCCGTTCCAGGGGATCCTGGCCCAGAGCCCATTCCAGGGATCCCGGTCCTGAGGGCCTCTGTTCAGAGCCCAGTCCCGAGGACCTCCATCCAGAACCCGGTCCAGTGAGCCTCCACCCTAGTCTCCGCTGCCCAGTGGTTTGGGCCCCATCTCCTGCCTGCTGGCCTGGAGGGTCCCATCTGCAGCACCCATCTGCTGGGGTGCCACCTGGAGGTATGGATTTTGGCCGACCCACTCAGGGGAGGTTGGCTGTCTTTCCTCAGTCCTGTCCTACGTCTATCTGCCTGTCTCCCGGTAAACCTGCCTGCCTGTTGTCCTGGACTACTGTCTGCCTGTTCCCCGCAATACCTACCTGCCAGCTACCCAGATAACACATCTCTTCTCCTGCTCCCCTCTACCGTTGGCTGAAATAAATAACACTGCTGAACTGGTTCCTACTTCCATGTGTTGCACTTGGGTCCTAACCACCTCCCATGACACTCTTTTTGAGATCAGTGACTGGTCACACACATGCGCTGAGCTGCTGCTGTCAGAGCGTGACACAGCGGCTAGGGGGCAGGGCTTTGAGTGATGTGAGAGATGCTTCCTTGGCATGGCTGGCTGTGCATTTGGTATGAACTGCATAACTGATGCTACAACAGTTTATGCGACTGGCCAGTGGAGTGGCCAGCAAATTTATAGGGGTGGCCACAGCCACCCTGGGCCACTCCCTGGTGGCACCATTGCTTAGATTCCCATCCCCTACACACACTACAAACACATCGTGCCACAATTTAGAAGCATCAGGAATGTGTTTCTTTGGATAAAATTGAATCATCTTGTCCATCAGAGAGAACAGGGCATGTGAGAACTCTCGTAAAGATTCACCCTCTTGTTTCCTGACATAAAATGCCTCTTTAATTGCTATGGAGGACATGGGACAACTATATTCAGCAAAGAGTATGCTAAAAATGCTGTCAGTGTCTTCCCTTGAGTGATATTTAATTTCCTCCTGAGCCTCACCAATCAAATGGTCATGGATAAAACAAAGCTGTTCAGTAAGGGCCAATTTACGGCTGCACATGATAACTTGTACTTCCTCAACCCAGGCCTGAACACTTATTTCACCAGTACCACTAAACAATGAGCAAGATTTTTCCCTAGGGAAATAAACCAACCTCGTCTGTTCGTCTCCTTTTGTCCTTCATTGAGAGCAGTCGTGTTTCTTAGCTGTTCCCGCTTATCTTTTTTTCTCTCCTGCTTCTGCCTCTGTGAGTGTCTCTTGTGCTTTGACTTTTTTGATCCCCTGCTTGCTGAGCTCCTGAAAACATCTCAATTATGGAATTGATCAGCTGGTCACTCAGTGCGATTGACAAGATTTTCTCACCCAGAAACAGGGGTCCGGGAAAGCCCACCTGCCCTGACGGAACCTTTCGCTGCCGGGAATGTCATTGACGCTTGGAACAAGTGGAGTGTGGTATGCCTGTCGGTTCTGTCAGTGGAGGATATTGAAGATATTTACCTATTTGGATTCGTGATATCCAGGTATCTCCTGATTGGTCTTGGAGTTGCCCTGGTCTATTGTAAAGTTGGAAAAACAGCAGCACACAAAGAGACCCTGCTGCTTTCTATCAAAATTAAGGAGCACTTCAGAGTGGTTAGTGAGAACATGAAGGTATTACAGTGGGTGGTGTCACAGTCGGAGGACAAGGTGCAGGATCTGGCGGGGCGAGCGGCAGATTCACATAAGAAGTTGGATTTCATTGCCAGACAGGCCGCGGAAGCGCTTCAGCAGATCGCAGGACTGAGTAGGAGCTTGGATGAACTGTGTAGAAGATTTATCTGCTCTGAAGCAAGGAGTAAATGCTGAGGCCCAGTTATAACTAAATTGAGTTATAACTAAATTAAGCAGAAATCAATCAAATCCTTCTCAGTTTTAATTTTTTCTCCTGGGATCTGGAGTAAGCAGCTTGAGTCAACTCCTGTAATCTGTTCCCATGCAGTCACAACATCTTTCCAAGGCCAAGACACAGGACAGAGAGAACTGATAAGGACTGAGGTTCCTGTCTCTCCTACTCCTACACAAGCAACTTTTCAAGGACTCACACAACATACAATCATTTTCCCCCTCCCAACCCCTCCCCCTCATCCCATCTAGTCCACCTAAGAACCTTTTTTTTCTCTTCTCCTTTGCCCACCCTCCCACTGAAAAGTTCCATTATGTGACCACGTGTACTGTGTCTTTAATGTATAATGTATGATGTCTCAAGTATGTCTTATGTATACACTTGCATTATCTGTATTTGTATTGTAACTTCTGAATTCTATGATGATGGCAGCGCCTGGAATGTGGCAGCGGCTGCACTGGTTTTTGGAGGACTGTGCATCGTAATCTCGTTTGCTGTGACATGCTGAATGTCTCCTTCTGCTGTGACATGCCACATGACAATAAAGCTAATCTAATCTAATCTAATCTAATCTAATCTTTTGGGCAAGGACCTCCCCTGAAGTGGGTTGGGTAGAAAGGCTGGAGGGACCTGCCTGTGACTCACCTGAACCTTGCTGGTCCATTTCAAAGTGGAAATTTATGACTGATGATTGGCACAGGAGGTTGCCAGCTGCTGCTTTGCCTTTGAGGGAAAAAAAAAACACTTATGTACAAGCCAACGTACACTTAAGAGGAAAAACCACCACTGAACCAACAGAGTTGAATGCACGCCTAGTGCTGACCCTGCTAACAGCGCCAGTTTGTGACCCACAGTGACAGCACTCGGCTGTGCTGACACAAAACAAATTTATTGGTTCAAGAAAAAGCAGGAGACATGCATTGAGTTTCACTGATTTATTATATATTGATACAATATGAAATTAAAATTATAGGAGAACTGAGAAACAAAGAAACCACAGTTAAAAGACAAGTTACCTTTGTTTAAACAAGCACCTCGTGAATACCCCCCCCACCACCACACACACACACACACACACAGACAATACAAAATTATCACAGCAAACAAAAAGGAACAAAACTGCCTGGGAAAGGATAAAACAAACAATGCAAATGTCAGCTGGTACAGGAAACAATTTTTATCCAGTTACTTTTACAGTGTGTTTAGTATAACAGTGGGTTAAAAAAAAAAAAACAGTCCTGGATACAGTTCATACAGTTTGAACACTCAGAGGAACAGTGCATCAGCTGTCCTATGGAAAAGATATAATCCAGCTGATCACCCAGGTATGTTATAGGCTTCCAACATAGGCTAAACAGTATGGATGGATTATTTTCCTGGAGACCAAACAGCAGCCTGGCACTTCAGTCTGAAACTAGGGAAAACATGATTAGTGGTAGGGCGACACTAAAAATACAAACTAACTGTGGATGAGGTCTACCTTTTTAACACAGATCTACAAAGCAGACAGCAGGGGGTCAGTGTCGGGGAACCTACTTTGCAAGTGTAGCTTGTAAAACTACAAGTAGTTCAGCATGGCAGTAGTTCAAACAAACTACATTTCTACCCCTGGAGAAATATAGTTTGCAAAACTATGGCTAGAAAAAGTTGTTTTACAACTTCTTTTCATTTTCTGTGTTAAACTGAAAATATACATGTGGTGTATATAAAACAAAATATGACCATGGTTGGGGTGGCATGTTGTTATCGGGGGTGGCGCTGGCAAGAGGGTTGTCCATGATGGTGATGACCACATGATGTTAGTAATGATCGCACATCTGCAAAGCATTCGAGTGCTGCCAGGGCAAACCAATCAGAGGCAGTGTTGGCGTCATGACATGATCATGCCTTCAAAGCAATTCAGAATGAAAGACAAAGGGACTGTCTTGTCTTCAGAGTAGTTTACCACCACCAGAGTGTGAATCTGAGAGTGAATGAATAATGGATCAATAATGTAAAGTGCTTTGGTTGTCTTGAAAAGTGCTATAGCACTCTTACCAAGGTCACCAATGACATCCGCCTGAACACTGACAAAGGTAAAGTCTCAGTGTTAGTCCTGCTGGATCTGAATGCTGCATTTGACAGTTGATCATGTGATTTTATTACAGCCTATCATCAAGCTCTGCAGAAGCTTGATAGTGAGGTATGCTGGAAGAGGGAAACTTCTAAAACATGCAGGATAGTAGCTCTCAAGGACCAGGGTTGGTGACCCCTGCATTAGACAGTAACTGACATACATTTAAAGAGTAACATTAATAGAACAATTATTCAGGGTTGCTACTATACATACACTTCCTTGGTTTTAGTGAGGTGGATAAATCATGCATTGATGTAGCCATTATATCCCCGAATGCAGTTTTGGGGATTTTATGTTTTTGGTCCGACTGCTGCTGTCGGATATCCTACATATTAACGCAATAACTTGAAAAATATTGGGTTTAGAAATTCCAAATTTTCCATATCAATCAATATCGTGGACAAGAAGAACAGATTCAATTTTGGATGATTTACCATGTCTAGATTGCCCACAAGGGGCTGCTCAAAAGTTTAAAATCACTAAGCACTCTTCTGTTCAAATCTCTGGAACTATTTGTCTGATTGACTTCAAATCAAGTGTAAATGAAAGGTCATGAGCTGGGGATGCCTCAAGTCATGACATCGTAGCTGGCTGGAGAAGGATTGAGGGCATTTGGGGATATACCCCTAGCCATCACTTCTGACGGCTAGTTTTGTCTAGTTTATTTATTTATTTATTTGTTTGTTTTGCTCATGTTTTTATCAAATCACCCATATAGATTTATCAGCAGTGAAGCATGAACCACTACCACTGAATCAGCATTCGAACCAGTCACGTGGTGTATGTGTTTAATGACGCTTCGGACGTTTTGGGTCACATGATTGAAACAACCTTTTTCAATACAGTTCTGATGAAAAGGTTCATTGCTTCAGAAAGCTTCACTTTATCCATCACTAAGTTCAACTACAGGTTGTTTAAGTCTCCCCAACACAGCAGGGGGTCACACCAACAGCTCCACCCCATCTAAACCACTTCACATTGACATACAGTCCTCAAATCACATATTTTAAGCCACCTCACTGCGAACTACAACATGACATCAGCACAACAATGTGTAGGCAGTGTGCAAGTTTGCAATGAAAAAAACTTCAGTGTATAAGTAGCTCATTTCACACTGCACAAAAAAATAAAAATAAAAAGGGGGCAGAACCAAAAAAGGTTCCTTTCAGGTTGTGGTAAAAACCTTTTCAGTGAGGAAATGATGACAGCAATAAGGTTGTTAATTCTACAGTTATTTATTACTGAAACAACCAGTAAGAATCAGCTGTACTGATCAAC
>JAPQRP010050266.1:0-10837 GCA_037367295.1 Apogon hyalosoma
TCAACATCAGCCAATTATTGGACTTTTTAATTTTAGGAGCCAACCAATGACTACACCCATGTTCTGAATTGGACCCTACCTTTTCCTGTCAGTCACCCGTATGACAACAGTTGCCTTAAAAATACAATTCGTCCACAACCCATCCTTGCAGTAGACACCATTTGGTTGCTCTGTGCTGAGATTGTTTTAGAATGTCAATCATACATAGCATTAGTAGTTCCTGCATCACCACCAACATATTTCAGAAGTATTGTTTTTAACCAATGACTACACCCATGTTCTTAATTGGACCCTCCCCTTTCCTGTCAGCCAACCATATGACAACAGTTGCCTTAAAAATACAATACGTATTTCAAATTGTCAAGGCGGGATATTGGGTAAAATTTTCAAATAGCAATGATCGCATCTCAAACAAAACTCTTAAACTGTGATACTGTCACTGCGCAAAGATGGAGGTATAATTGACTAGTTCCTGCATCATCACTGACCCACTTAAGAAATGATTCATTGATTACAAACAAAATTATAAGCCTCTTGAGAGACTATCAAAAATTCAAACATTTGGGCCATTTTTTGGACCAAGAAACAACATATTGAAAATGTTTTGGTATTATTTCTGCCTTTGGTGTTCTATTATCCCATTTAGTTAAAAACATGAAAGGGATAGTGAGCCAGAATTTCAAAAAGACTTGACATTTTTGAGTATAGGCTGAGGACAACAACAAAGAAATTTCAGAGAAGAATAACACATCCAGTTTCAGAGGAAGCTTAATAAGATCTCTCCCTCCATCTTCTGTGCACTGATACACTCTGTCACATTTTATGTATTCATAACCTCCCCAAAATAAATTAAAGATCTGTTTCACAAACAGTTTTCTGATGGAAAAAGGCATCAGAAATACATATGCTAAATATAACAAGGTTGGCAAGATGTCTGATTTCACAACCAAAGCTTTACCAACATAAGACAGGTGTCTGTGCTTCCACAGACCAAGTTTTTTATTGACCAAGTTTAACTTTTTGGTCCAGTTATGAAAACGGTCTGCCTCAGGGTGACCAAAGGTGACACCCAGTACATTCATGTGCCCCTGACATAGACTATACTCACCTATTGGGTCTGTTCTCCAATGCCATTCCCCCCGAAAATTTGTATGTTTTTTCCTATTGATTTTTGAACCTGAAGCACAGGAAAAATTCTCAAGGGTTTTAAGAACCTCTTGTGCACTATTATCATCAGCTAAATAGAGTACTGTGTCATCTACATATTGGGATATCTTCAAAATTTTACCTCCTGGCACTTTTAAACCTCATGTGTTATTGCTGGCTCTATTTGAACAGGCTAATGGTTCTATATACAGAACATACAATAATGCGGACAGCGGGCATCCCTGACGTAGCCCTCTTGTTTGTTTAATCGGTCTACTGAGATTTCCATTAACATTCAAACAACATCTTACACTGTTATACAAAATAGACATCCAGTGCAAAAATTGTGATCCAAACCCAAAAGCATGTAATGTTCTCATGAGGAAGGAGTGGTTAACTCTATCAAAAGCTTTTTCTTGATCTAAGCTGATGCAGATAGCTGATAAATGTCTGTCTTTTAAGTATGCCAGGATGTCCCTGTGTAACTGAATATTCCAAGATATTTTTCTTCCTTTCACTGCACTTGTTTGGTCTATCCCTACAATATGAGGCATGACGGTGGCCAGCCAGTTGGTAATGGCTTTACTCAAGATTTTATATTCAACACATAGCATCATTAAGGGACGATAGTTGGCGAGCAATTTAGCGTCACCTTTTTTATATAGTAGAGATATCACACCTTCGCACATACTTTGACTCAAAACACCACATCTGTAGATCTCATTAAAGACCTCTAACAGATGGCAGCCTATCAAGTCCCAAAAGGTCATATAAAATTCTTTTGTCAGGCCATCTATACCTGGCACTTTTTTATCCTTTATATGTTTCAAAGCAAAATATAATTCTTCCATGTTTAAATCCTTTTCTAAGTTCTCTTTTAAATCTTTGGGTATTTGTTTATCAAGACAATCTAAAAAATATGTTTCCCTGCTCATGATCCACATCTTCAGTTTGAAAAAGTTTAGCATAATGTGACAGAGATAAGTCAAGTAATCCCTCAGGGTCTTTAACTACCGTACCATCCTCTTTTATTAGGGCCTGGATTGTTCTTGTTTGTCGATGAGTTTGTGCTTTTTTAAAGAAAAAGGATGAGAATTTCTCGTCGTTTTCATACTGCTCTCTTTGTAATTTAAAAGCAAAGCTCCTGGCATTCTGCTCAAGTAACTCTCGCTGCTGCTGTTGTAGAACACAAAGATGGTCCTTAACAAAAGTACTTCCTGTTATATTATACTGAACATATATTTTCTGAATTTGTCGTTGTAAATTATAAGAAAATGTATACTTGCTTTTGGCTCTCTGTTTACAATAATACATTATATATTTTTTAATACGCATCTTTGTATTGTCCCACCAAACCCTCAATGTACCATACATGTATGTTAGTTCTATGCACCACTCAAAAAAAAAAAAACGGAAATTATCTCTGATACCTTTCTCTGTAAGTATTTCGTTGTTTATTTTCCAATATCCTTTTCCATATTTTGGAGCGTTTAACTTTAATGTTATTGAAAGTAAATTATGGTCAGAATAGAATATTGGGGATACCTCAGCTGAAATAATTTTTGTACTAACCGGTATAAAAACATAATCTATTATACTGTGTATCCCTCTACTGTTTTCCCAAGTAAAGCCTGGATCGTGTTGATGTACTGCTTTAAATGCATCCTTGAGACTGAATTTTTGTATAAAGGATTTCAGCGGTAATACATTAGTACCTTTATCAAGAGCGGAGTTAAAAGTCCCCTGCAATAATAACAGTCCTATTTGTCATAAACCATGTATCCAAGTTTTCCAACAGTTCTCTGTGTAATACGGGTTTAGTATGAGCATACACATTTATTATTCTTAAATTATTGTCATTCCAGTTTAAATCAACTACTAATACTCTACCTTGAAATGCAGAAAAACTGCCTACAATGTGCATTTTTTTAATCACCACACAACACACCCACACCTGAGGAGTGCACTCCTCCTACACTCCATCTACAGTCCCCTTTTAACCATTCTTTAGAACACTGAGATATGTCTTTATCATCTTTCAGATGGACTTCTTGTAATAAACAAATATGAAAGCTTAATGTGGACAGATGGGAAAGTGCTGTGGCCCTCTTATCCCTATTCTGTAAACCCTGGACGTTCAGGGTACAAATTTTAAAGTTCATGTAGCAAAAAATTTTAGATATATGTGAAAATGGGAAAAGGAAAGAAAATGACTTAATTAAAACCACACAAAAGAGATTAAACCTAAAAAAAAAAAAAAAAAAAAGAGGGATACTCAGAATGTATCGATGATCTGAAAATGATGCTCAAAATTAAACACTATATTTCTACAGCGAAACTAAATTTCCAGAGTTTTTCTTGCCTGTCTCTTCCTGGGCAGGAACACAAGGAGCATTGAAAGGAATCTGACAAAACAGGTCACTGAAAAAAAGTATTTCTACCTCCCCAGTCTGACTGTCAGAAGCCAAGGAGGCTCCACTAGGAGGAGCTGATGGCCCTGCTCCAGATGAAAAGTCTCCACTACGGGGGACCTCTGTCTCCAACTCCACCTCAGGTAGTTGTGGGGTGACAAAGTCATCGCTAGGGGGGGCCCTGAACAGGTCTCCAGCAGGAACTCCACTGGGTGGAATCACAGTGCTGCTTCCAGATGGTGGTGAAACAATGGTGTCATGCTCTGCCTCCTCTATCAGGGGTGTGTAGCGGCTCCATGAGCCCTTCTTGGGGGGATGAATGCGGGCTGATGAGTCGTCTTTCTTTAAACGACATCGTCCTCGTCTCGACACAGTCCAAGATGCCTCTTCTGCCGGTGACTCTTCAGCACCATTGGTCACAGCCTCCATTTTGAACGTCTATGGGTGTGGCAGTGTGTGTGTCAGCCATTTTGTCCTCACCTGCCTCCACTTCTGTCTGATTAACTGTGTAGTGCTTCACTTCTCTCACAACTTCCTCAAGGTCCCTCAGTTCAAATAAATCATCATGTGGATTGTGGTTTTGATCTGAGGCCTCACCCTCTGTGCTCTGACGGTCCTCCCCGCCGACGTCCTCATGGAAAACGACACCATGCTTCACAGCTGCTGCATATGGTCTGGGCCTGAGGCAATCTCTTGCCAGGTGTGTCTCTGAACCACACAGGTCACATTTCTTTGCTTCTACACAGTCTTTCATTGAATGTCCCAACTGGCCGCAATTGTGGCAGCGAATCTGCACGCAAGTATCTGAAACATGTCCAACCGTGTTACACTTCCAACAGTACATTGGTTGACCGGCGTAGATAAGATATCCGCGGTCCGCTCCGATGTTAACTGTAGCTGGCGGGTGTACGTAGCCGTCGTAGCCATTTGGGTCTTCATTTAATAAAACCCAGAACTGTCTCTTGCCTGTCTAAAGGCTAGTGCATCTTTAATGTCTCTTACTCCAGACAAAACTTTTAACATATTTGTTCAAAAAGTATCTCCGTGTTTCTTCGGTAACCCAAGGGTTATACATGTGAATTGTTACAATCTGGAAGTTGTTTCTACATCTAGACGTCACACTGTAGGCATTCAGCCTCAGGTCCCCAGTCTGGACCACCAGGCCATGTACCTCCTCCATTCGTCCACTGCTGTGAAAAGTAACATCGTAGAAATGGGCAGAAGATTTCTGCTGCAAACAGAGTATCTCCTCTGGTTTGATCTTCAAGCTTTTGAAGAGAATGACACATCCAAAGTAAACTCTTTCTGGAAACACTGCTTCCTTGTCCTTGAACTCAAACCTCAGTGTGTTCTTTAAACCGGCTGGATCACCCACCGACAGAGCCATGGTCAACATCCTGCTACCACCTGGAACCGTGATCACTTCCGGTGACTGGACACTTGATCTTAGCCAAAAAGCTGAGAAGCGACAGTAATAATTCCATCTGAGATAAACCTCATAAACTATTGTACTGCCACTGAACAAAGATGGTGGTGAGGCTAAAGAGAAAAGGGTGGTATAAGGCGTGTGAGTGTCATGAGTGAGGGTTGGAATGTTCTGATCCCATAAGTTAATTTAAATGTCTGTAATTTCATAGCAATCAGTCTTAGAAAATAATAATTATACTTCTTTTAAAAAAATTAATAAGAAACCCATTCTAGTTGTAACTCCATTTTAGACTAAGGTGATGCAGTTGTGAGTAACTCAGCCAATTATTGGACTGTTTCATTTTAGGATCTAAACAATGACTACACCCATGTTCTGAATTGGACCCTCCCCTTTCCCGTCAGCCAGCCATATGACAACAGTTGCCTTAAAAATACAATACATCCAACCCATCCTTACAGTAGACACCATTTGATTGCTATGTGCCAAGAATGTTTTTGAATCAAAAATTATGCATAGTTTGAATAGTTCCTGCATCACCACCAACATGATATTTCAGAAATATTTTTTAAACAAGATTATAAGCTTCCTGAGAGACTATTAAAAATTGTCCTTGCCCACTGTAAATCAAGTCATTAAGGCAGGGTATTGGGTAAAGTTTTCAAATAGCAATGATCCCATCTCAAACAAACCTCATAAACTACGATACTGACACTGCGCAAAGATGGTGGTATAACTGACTAGTTCCTACATCACCACTATCCCATTTGAGAAATGATTCATTGATTATAAATAAAATTATAGGCCTCTTGAGAGACTATCAAAAATTCCCATTGCTGATTATATTTCAAGTTGTCAAGGTGGGGTATTGGATAAAGTTTTCAATTAGCAACAATTGCGACTCAGATTTACCTCATAGACTACGATACTGTTACTGCACAAAGATGGTGTTAAGACTCTAGAGAAAAGGGAAGTGTAGCGCCACTTTGCTCTTCAGGCTTTAACAGTAGCTACCCTGGGTCCTTGTTAATTATGTAATCTCTTATTAACGTACTTTACACTAAGGTTCTATGTTGTTTCCTGTACCATTGTTTGTCAAACGTAACTTAATATCTCTTTTAAACACCTATACCTTTTAAATGAACTCTTTCATACACGCTGTAAACACTTTAAATCTTCAACCCACAATGTAAAAGACACACACACAATTTCTAAAAAAAAAAATATTTAACTATTCACTTTGATTAAGATTCAATTGACAACCACAAAGTCACTACTTTCACATCCAAATGTTTCCTTTTTTCATCATCAGAATTATATTGTGCAACACAAAATCCTATTAAATTCTTCGAAAATCAAATACCTAAATATCAATATCAAATATCAGCAAAATAACTTAAATGATAAACCCAAATGTTCCCGTTGCAGGCCTGTTCGTGGCTCGGGTAAGACGCAGCCTAAAACCACATGGCCTATTCACCCCACAGGGCAAAAAAATAAAATGGTACCTTAATCACAAGCTCCGGAGAAACGTTAATCCAAAAGGTCCAAGGAAAAGGAAACCAGCAACCGATACAGAACAGTCCTCCTGTCCGTGGTTATCACCCCCGCTGTCCGCCTCCTCCAGTGCCCACTGTCGGCTCAGTCCGTGTCCTCCAGGTCTCCGTGCTATCCGCGGTTGGCTGTTAGCTAACCTGCTAGCTTAGTCCGTACACCACTAGCCACGTGCAGCTAACTCACTGAGTTCGTTAACTATGTTTTTCACCATTAGCCTTCTGGTCGAAGTACTATTAAAACACAATCTCTCACCATTATAGTAATTTTTAGTGATCTGTACGACCACTTACATGCACTAATACTGGTGTACTTTTTTCTTGAATACACTGTTCGTGTGATTCCCCATGCTCTCGCTCGCGCAAGCTGCCGTCTTCTCCACTTCCTACTTCCTGTTACCCTTGACCCCGAACTACATTCTCCTGGCTCATACGACACATAATGTAAAATAAACATTTTCATTATTGTTTAACCCAACATAAAACATTTGCACGGCCCTTCCATGTTATTAATATTATTATTTTTAACTACGTATTTTAACAAACACTTTGCATTCAAAATCCTGTAAACAATACAGTGCATGAACTCACAACAAATTATATACCTTTACACAAAGATATGACATTTTTAATACTACACACTGAAATGGTTTTAATTTTTAACTCTACGTATGTTGCCAGTGAGCTTATGGTATTTATGCTACTTATTATTTTAACCTTTAACACACACTCATCACCTAATTTCCATCGGGCTACAGTGGTATAAGGTGTGTGTACTCATGAGTGCGGGTTGGAATGATCTGATCCCACAAGTTCATTTAAATGTCTGTAATTTCATAGTAATGAGTCTTGGAAAAGAATAATTATACTTCTTTAAAAAAAATAATAATAATAATAAAAAACCCATTCTTACGGAACCCGTGTGGTGACGTGAAAAAAAAAACAAAAAACAAAAACGTGCGTGTGCACGAATTGTTAAACGTGTGCACGAAATAATAAAACGTGTGCACGTGTTTGTTTTTTTCACACGTCACTACACGGGCTCCATACACTCTTGTGGTAACTTCATTTTAGACTAAGGTGATGCAGCTGTGAGTAACTATCAGCCAATTATTGGACTGTTTCATTTTAGGATCCAACCAATGGCTACACCCATGTTCTGAATTGGACCCTCCCCTTTCCCGTCAGCCAGCCGTATGACAACAGTTGCCCTAAAAATACAATACGTCCAACCCATCCTTACAGTTGACACCGTTTGGTTGCTATGTGCTGAGAATGTTTTTGAAATGTCAATTATACACAATGTGACTAGTTCCTGGATCAACACCAACATGATATTTCAGAAATATTTTATTCATAAGCTTCCTGAGAGATTCTAAAAAAATTGCCAATGCGGACTATCATTCAAGTCATCAAGGCAGGGTATTGGGTAAAATTTTCAACTAGGATTTTGTTGCTATGTGCTGAGAATGTTTTGAAATGTCAGTTTTCTAGTGTGACTAGTGCATGACCACACGTTTAAGACTCTTATGGACAATGTAACCCAGGTCACGGACCAAGTTACCCGACTCTGCCAGACACAGGCTTCTCCAGCTCCTCCTTGGTCTAATGCATCGGCCCCTGTTCCACCTGTCAACCTGATCACAGAGCCTCACATCCTGCCTCCAACCAAGTACACAGGTAACCCGACCACCTGTCAGAAATTTTTTATTCAGATTCAACTTATTTTTGATGCTCAACTGAGACGATTCGTTCAAGAATCTACTAAGATAGCTTACATAGCTAGTCTGCTGGAGGGACCCCCGCTCAGCTACTTTAACACTCTTTATGAGCGGAATTCTCCGATCACTCAGTCCTTTGATCAGCTAGTATCGGAGTTAAAGCGGGTTCAGGGGCAACAGACTGGGCAGCAGCTTATGAGGCTATGGCAGGGAAGGTGGTCAGTAAGAGAATTTGTCAGTGAATTTGATGTCCTAGCCGTCGAGTCAGGCTGGAATGATCAGGCTCTGATTACTGCTTTCCAGAATGGTCTCAACTGATCCATTGGGCAAGAGATTGCTTTAAGACAGGAGCAGCTTTCCCTAGATGACGCAATTTCCACAGCTATCAGAGTCTCCAATCAGATGGCGAAGCGGCAGACGGACTTGCCGTGGGTCACGCTCTTCAGTACCTCCTGCCGGTGAAGTTTTCCAAACCTGTCCTGCACTACCCTCCTCTGAGGCTACCAGTTACTCTTCTGGGGAACCTATGTAGGTCGGTCGTACTCACTTGTCGGCAGAGGAACGTCAACAACACATGACAGATGGTCACCATCTATATTGTGGCCAATTGGGCCACAGAGTGATTGCCTGTCCTTTAAAAAGCCCGGGCTCAACATTGAGTAGAGGCACATTGTTGAGTTGAACTGTTATTGTGCCTAACCCCTCTCGTCTGCAACCACTAGTTTGTCTGTGTTCTGCCTTTATTTCTCTGCAGCACCCGATATTTGATTGATTCTGGCTCAGACGCTAACCTCATGGACCGAAATCTCACTGAGAAGCTCGGACTGCATTTGTCCCAGATCCAGCATCCCCTGGAGGTGCGCGCACTGGATAGAAGACTTATCTGCCGGGTGACTCATTGTTCTCAGGCTGTCACACTCCATTTTCCTAACCAACATTCAGAAGATATCAGTTTCTATGCTTATAAGTCTGACTCTCACCTAGTCATTCTAGGTCACCCTTGGTTAATTCACCACAGCCCCCACATTGACTGGAGGACGGGAGAGGTCAGAGCATGGGACCTGAGATGTTCCACCAGTTGTGGAGTTGGGAAGGATCCACCCGTCACCACCGAGAGTCAGCCGGACCCGTTGTTTTCTGCTCTTGAAAAGGTACTTGATTGTTATCAAGACTTAAAGCAAGTTTTCAATAAGGTACGGGCTTCTTCTCTTCCTCTGCACAGACCTTATGATTGTACAATAGATCTTCGTTCGGGTACCAGCCCTGTCTGGTCCTGAGACAGCTGCTGTGAAAAAGTACGTGGACGAATCACTGATGGCTGGTCTCATCTGTTCCTCATCATCACCTGCCGGCGCGGGTTTCTTTTTTGTTGACAAGAAGGATAAGTCCCTGTGTCCCTGTATCAATTACCAGGGATTGAATGTTTGTAACAGGTACCCCCTCCTGTTGATGACCTTGGTGTTCAAGCTGTTTCACGGAGTCAAGGTATTTACTAAGCTTGACTGTCACACTGGCTCCCGGACAGTAGCCTGTTTTTCTGTTTTGTCTGTCATTTCCTGTTTTATTTTGTCAGTCTACCTCCTGTGTCATGTTTGCCATCTTTCCTTCCTGTTCCCTTCTTTCCCGCTTGTGTGATTACCTTACCCCACCCTAATGTTTTGCACCTGTGTCTCTTTGTCTCCCTCTCCCAGTGTGTATCTATACCCTGTGCTTCCCTCTCCAGTTTGCCAGTTCGCAATCTTCACCAGTGAGTTACATACCAGTGTTTTGTCCAAGTCTACCTGTCTGTCATCGACCCAGCCTGTCTGTTTTCTTGAGCCTTGCTTTTCCCTTGCTGGTACCTGTGCCTCCAGTTCTGCCTCTATGGATTTGACCCATGCCTGTTACAGTACACTGAGCATAGCCTGTCCCTCACATCCTGTCACCTGTCTGATTGCTCCTTCTTGTATGACCTGGCCAGTTTTTTGACTATCCTCTGCTTGCTCCTAGTCGGTACCCTGTCTGAAAAGACCGGTTTGGACCTGTGCCCGTTTTCCTGATCCTCGTCTGGATTTCTCTAGTGACCTAGGATTCACCATATTGGATACCTGTTTTGCTGTGGATAGTTACCAAAAGGCCATTCTCTGTCTGCACAATAAATATTATTGTTATATTTTTATGTCTGTCTCTGGGTCTTGTATTTGGGTTCAGCCACCTGTATTCGGACGTAACAATGACGTTCGTCACCAATTTATCATCAAATCTGTAAAACCTAAGTGATAGTCTACATATCATGAATCCATTAGTCTTTCTGTGATTAGGCATCTGAATCACTTCCCTCATGGTGAACAACTTCATAGTGTATTCACACGCAGTCCATTTGTTTACATACCAAACCGAAACCAAACTTTCACTCTGGCCTTTTCGGAATACTACACAGCTACAGCAGCGAGAAGCTATGAAGTTGTTTCTGTGCTTGTTGTTGCCATAGTGTGGCTGCATGGAATTTCCATTTCCACAATGCTCTTCGCAACAAAATTTCTGAAAAGGCCCAAGTGACACATTGGATTGGTATGTAACCAAACACTTTGAACCTTGCAT